>OX439483.1:204408202-204605468 GCA_949320155.1 Melangyna quadrimaculata | reverse complement strand
TAGTTTAAAACTAATTTTTAGTCCTTTTTATTTCTTAAAATTAAAAAAAAAAAATAGCTCCCAACGACATACTAGAGCTGAGCAATGAATGAATGAATAAGGGCAAGTCATACAAAAAAAACCTTTTCTGTATGATAAATAAATAGTACAGTACATTCACGTATGCGTCAAATCTGGTATTTCTGGTTTTTTGCTGAGTTTTTCAGGATATTGTCCTAGTAAATAACTTAAGTTTTCGACGTCGAGCGGTGCGGTGACCGCTTCATGGTCAAAAATCAGAAAATCTAAGTTTGAGGGTTTAAAGGAGCATATTTTGTGATATAGGAATCAAAAGTCTGGCAGGTTTTTGTCTCAGCCTTTGACGGGGGCGGGGTATTGAAAATAGAGATTTTCTAAATTTCTTTTCAAGGGTTTTATCACTTCAATTATTTTTTTTAAAACACATCATGATGGTCCGTCATTTTTCCTAAGTGCAAAGACCTTATTCTTGGTGATCCGATTAATAGAACTCAAGATGTAAGCCTTTAAAGCGAACCTTAATCGTCTTTTCTTGGAGACTTTGTTTTGTTGATTTTTTGCGTTTCATAAATCTCCAAGAAAAAACGAATGAGGTTCGATTAAAAACCTTATATCTTGAGTTCTATTGGTCGGATCACAAAGATTAAGGTCTTTGGACTTTGGGAAAATAACAGAGCATCATAAAGTATTTTTTAAAAAATAATTGAAAGGATAAACCCCCGATCAGAAATTTGTAAAATCTCTACTTTCAACATCCCGCCCCCGCTAAAGGCTGAGAAAAAAACCTGGCAGACTTTTGATTTCGATATCACAAAATATACCCCTTTAAACCCTCATTCAGATTTTGTTTATACATCCACTCCCAAAATTTGCTGTCGGCTCTTAGACTACTATCTAACGCATATCTAATGACATCAGTAGCATTTAGTAAAGCAGGGAAACAACTATTTTTCTCGAAATCCCGATTGCTTGGGAGTGAGCATATTATTTGCAGCAAAATAACCACTGATTTGATTTTGTATGGCTCTTTCAAATGCTTTTGACAAAAAAGGCAAAATTGAAATAGGTCTAAATTCATCACCTTTTGCATTTTTAGGAAGAGGTAAAACTTTTGCTAGTTTCCATAGTTCCTGACCTGACCTTAAGATTGTATTGAAAATAAAGGTGATACACGGCAATACAATCGCCAGAATCATTTTTAAAAACGAAGGATGAATTTCTTCAAGCCCAACATCATTTGACTTTATAGAGAGTATACTTTCGACAACATCAACACTATCTACTGTTTGAAAAGTGAAGCCAACGCTATCACCCTGGTCAGCAAAAGAAATTGGAGTTTCAGTACTGAAAATAGGTTGCGAAAGTAGTGAAACAATTTTTGTATTTAAAGTATTAACATCAACTCGTATCGCCAGTGGCCGAATATTCATAGATATTATGGTAATAATGCATCAATAACATCGCCCCCCTAAAAAAACACCCTTTTACCACATAGGTAAATTTTTGCGGAGTCTTTTGAATCTCGGTAAACATGCCTAATAAAACATTTCATTAATATACCATTATATTAATGGTATTTGTGCCTACATACAAACAAATTCAGAAAACCATTACTTTTTCTTAAAGCCGAACCCCCAGTTTGGTTGATTTTTGCGTTGTTCCATAATTCAAAGTTTACTGAGTACTGGACCGCCAGACAAAGGTTTTGTTTTTGTTTGTAATTTATGGTAGGTAATTAATGACAAATGGATACGAATGGAATCTTGAATCTGCGAGGACTTCAAGGAGGTTGAGTCTTAAGGTCTATTCATACTAATTTGTTTATGTAAAGGGATCATTTATTTTATTTTAAACCTGCCAGATACCTACAGTGGGGTATTACGTCAGCGAGGCACTTTAAACCTGTTAATGTGATTTGAACTTTTGACCGCTTTTCACAATCAGGCAGACTTTTACAGTGGTGTCCTAAATCATTCGGGCACCTACATACATACATACATACATGATATACACACATTCATACATACATTTACATAGGTACCAATTAAATTATATATAGTATAGTATAAAAGCACGATTATTTTGACACCTCTAAGTTTTCCGGTTGAATTAAGGCCACACTGTAGAGGTCGTTTTGAATAAAGTTTAAGCCTCTGGTAGATCCTCAATCAGATTGTTAAAAAATCGTCGTTTGCACAACACTCACCATTTTTACAAAAAAAATAACAAACTAACATTAACAAAAGATTTAATTTTTGTTTAAGTTTTAAAGTTACCCTACTATACATCTACATTTATGTGTTTCGTATCGAAGTTATTTTTAAGCAAAAGTAAAGAAAAATGTAACTTTCTCCGCGGCAAAATATAAATTCCAATTTTTCACCAAAAAATCCAAATCAATACTTTTCATCCTCTCCCAAAATTGCAGACTTCTAAGTAAACCCCTTAAAATTATAACAAACATTTATCTGAAAAAAATGCAAATGTCCATTTAGTGCTTTAAAGGCTGCATACAAACATAATTTTTGATTTCTCCACATCTGTGGGGCAAAACCTTTCCAACGTTATATAATTTATGAAGTTCCGTTGAGTATTTACAGAGCCAAGTGTACCGTTAGGTTTTCCTTAGGTTTTGTTAAGCGTATTAAAATATAGATATCAATAATTTGTATGATTTTAGACTTATTACCTACACCAATGTTGCGTAAGTAAGTCCATAATTGACGACTTTTGAAGGAGGAACTATGCTGGTTTGAATACATTTGGGATTTGACCAAACGTTTTTCCAAAACCACTTTATTACGCAATGTACAATAATTTAGCATGAACGCATTTAACTTGTAACGCTTCCAGGAGTTATAAGCTTCGTCACGTTTGACCATTAATAAGCGTATATTAAGGGTAAACCACGGTTTATGTTTATGTTTTATAACTTTAGTTTTTAAAGGCACATGGACATGAGTATCAAAAAGAGTATTAATATTTTTAGTCAAAAACTGCAATTGGTCGTTTGTCGCGGGCTTATAGAAAATGTTTGCCAAATTTATAACTCTTTCACATTCTTCTAGGGACTGAATCTCAATGCTCTGAAAGTCACGGTACATAATTTGTTTGTTAGTCTGATTAAAACTAAAATCCAGGGTAAGGAAGCTTCGTGCTTTGAAAAAGCAGGTGCTGAAAGCTGGTCATACAACGCTACTTAGATTTATATATATATATATAAAACAGTTGCATAACCACTAAAGAAATGAGTTCGAGTGCATGTGTTAACTGGTTACAAATTAAACGTACCCATGCTTTGTATGAGGAGATTTGATTTAAGCAGATTAAAATTAAAATCACCACATAGCACAATGTTAGGGGAACTCAACGAGATTTCCTCCAAAACTGGTAAAAAATGTAAAAGATTAATGAACCTATTAGGCCTATATATTGACCTAAAAGCACTCCACTGTCATTGCCCACTATATCGATGAACAGGTACTCTATACAACTTTCGGCATCAGATGCAAGTTTTTGTTTGCATTGTATTTCTTAATTTAATATTAATGTTATTTAAAATAAGTATTGACTTTTTATTGACTGCGATTTGTAACTTTTCTGTGATTTTGGTTTGTATTTAATTAAAAATAATATTGAAAATTAATTTAAGTTGTTTGTAACACTTGAATAAACGTTAATAGGGAATGAGTGATTTTTATTTACAATTTCGCTCATTTTTGTTCGATATCCAGTGAGGATTAAGTGAAAAACATTTATAATATATGTCTATTATATACCTATATTTACAAAATTTGAAAAAAAAAATTGCAGTGTTTTTGGAAAGATAATTTTGAAATCGAAATTATGAAAAAATCCTGCGAATGCCTATACCAATATTCACTACCTTCACGACATCAATCTAGCTGTACATTACATAGTTATGTTATTAAGTAAAACCATACATTTGATACAAACCTCCATCAGATCAGATTTTCTCCCACAACTATCGCCCTTCGGAATCGTGTCAGAGGCGTATACAGCTTAAGTTCTTGGGGGGGGGGGTCATGCCAAAAAAAAAATAACACAAACTAATATTTGTTAAATGTCAAGTGCCTTATATTTTTTTTTTCATATTTAACTGTGCGTAGCTATATAAAAGAAAAGGGAAAAAATCTTAATAAACTATACTAAAGGGTTTTCCAATAGGAACGGGTTGATTTTGACAGCTCGTGGCGGCAATATTGTTTCTTTTACTTTCGTTCAAAATATCGTCTTTTAATCAGGTACTACAGACAAATCATCATGGTGAGTTACAGCGTCGAGCAACACGTGCAAATGATGTTTTAGAGCAGTTAGATGTTTATCCCAATTTTGGTCGAAAAATCATCTTTAGCGATGAGGCCCATCTTTGGATGAATGGGAATAAGCACTATTGCCGGATTTGGGACGACACTAATCCACGCGAGATTCACGAGGTGCCAATGCATCCAAATAAAGTTTCTGTTTTGTGTGGGTTTTGAGCTGGATGCCTGGAGGCGTCATCGGTCCGTACTTTTTCGAAAATGATGCTGGCCATAGTTTTTACTTAACTGAGTGAAAATTTGGTAACAACTCCGCACTTTGATTTCTGTTTAGTTTAACAGGTTTTGGCTATCATCTCAAAACGGAAACTAGCCTATGCATATATTTTAAGATTTGAATGTATTATCATATGAGAAGTTTGTTGTTATGTTAAATTTGAAGTACGAGGAATAAAATCAAAGTATCATCGATTGACTACAAAATAACGTAGGTATTCCATTGCCATGAAAATTAAATTTCTTATTGAATTGAAGTTCCCAACATTCAAATTCTCTATTGAAATCTAAATTAACAATCGAAAATCCTACTAGCCTTCTAAGTAACCAACTTTCTTTTTTTTTCTATGTGGTTACTAAATAATTATTTCAGATCAACAAAATAATCTTGAGTTCTCGGGGGGGGACATGACCCCGTGACCCCCCCCCCCTGTATACGCCGTTGAATCGTGTGTCCATTTTCTTTATATGTGGTTCCATTAATATTTCCATCTCGAAAAATTTACTTTTTGACATCCTGAAATACGTGCGAAATCTTTTGAGATCCCTTTACCCTTTTAAGTGTCCGTAAAAGCATATGGTATTACCGTATTACCCTTCTTCATACCGAGAACCAGGGATATCGTAAACTCAAATTTTTGAATGTGTTCTCAAACATTTTTTGATTTTCTAGTCGAATAAAAAAAATTGTGTGTTTGTAAAGGCCTTTGTCTTGTTCGAAGAGGATGTTAAAAGATCCGTAACGTTACGTCACTTGGAAATAAATATATAAAGTAATTGATTTAAATAAGTACATAAATATAAACTTATATTTAATTAAATTTATTACCTGTATGCACAACATTCCATTGAACATTTTCCAAATTTTGCACTGAGGAAATATCCTTGGATCAACAGCTGTGATTTTTGTCAAAGCAACTTCTTCAAATTGTTTGTCAAGCTAAAGTTTGTCAACGATGAATGGGACAATTTTGGTTGCATCATAGCCACAAAATGCGGATTCTTTAATCATTGATGGCTGTTTTTTAAAAATTTGTTCCCAAAGCAAACAGACATTTGTCGCTGCATCGACGCATTAGATAGTGTTCTTGTCCAGGGAGATTTCCATATCCACAGATTTTGTTAAGTTGTCAAGGCTCAGAGCCTTCGGAGCAGTTGACATTAATTTTGTTTTTGCACGAATTTGGTTTTTATCTTCGGATTCGGAGTATCGGAGTTTTTTTTTTTTTTGATATTGTCGTCTTTTCCTCTTCGGTGAAGAGGGCAAGATTTGCTGTTTTTTTTAAGTAATTCAGGTTAATTTTGTTTTCGGTCTTCTACTGAATTTGACTAATACCGCCAAGCGACCCTTGTCTTGCTCAATAAGCTTTTCAATAAGCAAGTCGAGCTGCATCTGGCCTTTTTTCAACATGTGCGTTTTAATTGAACTCATTTCGCTCTCAACAGGTGCACTGGAGGCATGAATTCGCCCACGGCAAAAATATTTCGCACAAATAAACATTACCCCTTAAATGTATGATCTCTACTTTTTTTTTAAAAGATAAGCTGCTATTTCGGGACAAATTCTTGGGTTATTCTTATCTCCCTCTTCGGATCGAAGCACATCCATAACTTCTTTGTTAATTTGTCTACACCAATTTCGCCAGCTGAACTCACTATCTTTGCTCTTCTCAAACACAACCTCTCTTCCTTGTCTGATTAACATCGGACTTTCCAAGATCCTGCTCTTCACTTTCAACCAACCGACGCAACACCTTTATTGTATAAAATTTTATCTCAGTGAAATTTGGCGTCTCTTCCGTTGCAAGTTTTTTTTTTTTTTTATGAAATTCTCCATTGCTGAGGGACGGTGTGGAATCGCCAATGGTTTCAGAAGAAGCTATAATGAGTATGGCTTTTATAATTGCTCGAGCATTTTGGAGTGATGTTGTTGAAATGAGTGTTTCGATAGCAATCATATAAAATTATTTTATGCGCGCGCGAACTAGGTTTTTTAAGAGACGAGCCCACTTGTTTCTAACATGACAGCAATTCTTTCTTATAAGGAATTTCTGGGTGGCAAGTGTTAACGTAGTCTTTAATTGATAAAAATGAGATGAATGCAAATGATATGGCATTCAACAACGCCCGAGATTCGTCGCACACCTAAAATTTGGTTTATTCAGAAAATTTTAAATATATTTGGTGTGGGTATGAGTGAGGGGGGGGGGTAGTTTTATGTGCTTTAAAAGGAAAACAAAATTACTTTGGTACATTCTATGCATATGGTACATGATTTCAAGGTACTTTTTAGTGGTGAATCAAATTTGGTAATTAGCCGATTTCTGTTGATTAAGCCCGTATGATACTACATTTTTTTCTCATTTTTAACTCATTAAATCTTGACTTATTGTCAGCAAAGAGGAAAAGAGAAAATAGTATTTTTTATGAAAAGAACGACATTATGTTTTGACAATTACAATGTCCACAAAAGTAAATATACACCAAAAAACAGAGTTCTCATGAGTCCAGTGTATACTTTTTTTGTAGTCACAGTGTACTTTGAAATAATTTTTAATTTTCAAATTCTGAAAAGCCAAAAAAGCTGCCAGAATCTGAAATATGTTCATTTTTAATACATTTTTTTTGTGACTTTTTTCACATTAATGTGGTTATTGTGTACGCGCTCATCCATATCGGTATTTTTAATTGTAAATTGTTTGAACTACTTTAGTTTCATTTTGAATGCCTTAAAAATGAGAAAAAAATGTAGTATCATACGGGCTTTAGCGTAATTTAATTACAAGCAGTGAAATTAAAAAAAATAGCCCACTGTGAAGTGAACAAATGGTATAAATAAAGAAGTAACTCAAGCTTAGGTTAGCTCGCACTTGACGGAACTGCACCTCAGCGGAATTACATTTCACAAGTATTCGTATAAAATTGTATGAAGTTTAGTTAGGGCTAGATTTGCATAAATTCTGATAAATATAAAAATTCACTGCCAAATTTATTTTTTTTTTCATGAAAATGATATTTCAAAGACCTAAGATGGTGTTCACATTCGACTGATTCTTCTGATTTATTTTTTTGATTTTACAAAAGAAAACATCAAAAAGTCAAAAAAGTCGGAAATTCCGATGTTAATTTGTAAGAAATTTTATTTTAATATACATACATACCTTCCTCCACTTGATATTTTAAGAACGGAAGTAAGAAAGGTAGGTCATGTGAAACCAAAAATTTGGAAAAAGTATTGAAACTCAATACAAAAATACAAACTCTTAATTAACACTTTATTAAAAAGGACTAATTGGTAACGTACCTATATATATGAATATCATTTTAGAACAAAAAAACTTAAACTCTTATGATTAATAAATAAATAAAAATATTCTAAGGCCCAGTTTTTCAGTAGTGAGTTAAACCCAAATTAGTTATCCCTGAAAATATATTTATCGACAGTTATGTCAAGAAGCAGTTTTTAAGTTGAGGGTGAATGCAGAGTCTTAAAAAACAAGGAAGATAAAATATAAAAAATAACAAATTTGGTGAGTTAACTCGGGTTTAACTCTAACCCCGCACTGAAAAACTGACTGTAAGGTAGCTATTTAATTTATGTTTTTATCAACTATCAGTCGAAGGTCATGACAATAATAAGTCCAAGTTAAGTATCTTAAAATAAAATTAAAGAAATTTTAAAATTAAAGAATTGAAAGGAAAAACAAATTGGTTTGATATGCATTTGAGACTTGTGCCTTTTCTTTATCTTGCTGGAGAATTGCAGTCTCTAACATCACTTCCTTTATTTCTTTTTCTAACAGGTACAGCGAGTTTTCATGTTTGATGTGGTTCTTCATCAATTGCACTTTAAGTTTGTGCAACTCTCCGCTCTGTCGCCGTTCGCTAGAAATTTGTTTCCTGAGTTGATTTAGCACATCCACACCTGGCTTTCTTGTAGTTTTTGGGAGACTCTTTAATTTTTTCATGGGGCTTTCTATTTCCTCCTCGTTCTCTTCATTTCCCGACACACTTTGAAAATTCGTTGATCCTAGTCTAGTCGCAATACTGCATCTACCGGATCCTCATCCAAATATTCAATATCCTTCGTAGTGTTGTGTTACTGTCTATCAGGATGGTATCCCCAGATGATCCTTTTTCATCATGTCTTTAATTAAAAAGTCTTCTGATGTGGGCTCCTTGATAACGACCGTGTTGCCTGTCGCCTTTTGTTGAGCTCGCATATTGCTTATGCTTTTTTGTGATGCCAACTTCATGCGGTGCCACTGATCTTTTAATTTTTGAGCGGGTCTGCAGATTCTAGCAGCTTCCATATCCATATTTAGCTGGATGTCCAACCATGAAGTCTTTTTGGTTGCAATTATCTTCAGGTCATTCCTTTTATCGTCCAACTTGCGAAGCATTTCTTTTTGCGCCTCCGACCAGTTCGGTTCCCTAGGCCATTTTAAATTTTCTTTACCATTCATCTGCAATTATGTATTTTTTTGTTTGTTGTACTTGTAGGTATATGTAAAATATGTTTATAAATGTTAATTCTTACCTTGTTTTTGTTTGATCAAAAAT
The DNA here is from genome assembly GCA_949320155.1 of Melangyna quadrimaculata. Taxonomy (NCBI): domain Eukaryota; kingdom Metazoa; phylum Arthropoda; class Insecta; order Diptera; family Syrphidae; genus Melangyna; species Melangyna quadrimaculata. The sequence continues at coordinate 204,596,328 of OX439483.1, read as the reverse complement.
TAAAAAAATGCCGCTCAACAGTAAAGGTACCAAACAAAACAGCGAAGTCAAATATCGCGCAAAATTTTTTTGTTCAATGGATTGACAGGCAATTTTACTTAAATTGTAGTAGAATATACCTTCGATCTGCTTTTTACTAAACAGAGCTGGCTAATTATTTATGAATAGCAGCTGGTTCTAACCTGTTTGTTAAAATTAGTCTCTGGCTCAGTTATAGTTTGACTATTAAAATGTCCCAATTTCTTTTCAAAACACCCTTCATAACATTTATTAACTGATCAACAGCGACAAAATATTATTGAACAAGTGAATCTAAAAAACTTTTTGACAGCAAAGTTTAGGAATAACGTTCAGACTTAAGGAATTGCTGAGATCTCAGAAACCTGAACTCGTAACTGTCTTACATTATATACCTGATAAGAACAAAGAAACTATAATTCTACATTAATAATTTAAAAATAAGACTTACAAACAACGCCGTTTTCGACCATAAAAACGTTTTAGGCTAAGCGCATATTGAGGAGCGTCCGACGCGTGTGACGTTAACTTACGCGTGTCACACAACACGATTATAGAAACGTGTCATGTCATGCCCTTCTCCGCACATTGTTTAGCGTTTCTTGTGTCAAAATACATATTAAGGGTATTCATGCAACGTCGTACAACACTAGCAGCCGTATCTATAAAATTATCTAAAAATGCCTTTTAGAGGTTATTTAGTTAAGCTTGCTTAAATATTAAAGTTGCATTTAAATGACGTTACTTAAATTAGTATATATAATCAACATTCCTTTTTTATAATAATTTATAATAATTTTAACTATATGCCTGTAAGGCCTCAGGTCTTTTAAATGCAATGCACGGCACGAGTTAGAAGGAGTAGAAGGAAAGGAAAGATTTTTGTTGGCACAGTGAATTGAGAATTAGATGTTAATAATGCAATGATATTCCACGGGTGGCATGGGCATCCAGTTGAAACTGAAAGAAAAGAATGGTAACTAGACTCGGGGGGGGGGGGTCCCACACGCCCAGGTTAGCATTGCCACCCGCATACTTTCATACTTAACTAAACAACCGTAATGTAATGTAACGCAAGATAATTGACAAATCTGCTACAAATTGTTAGTACATTTTTCACTCAGACTATTTCTGTCAGAAAGCAAAAAAAAAATGCATACACAAAAGAGTGCACAAATAATGAGCCAGAAGAGAATCAAATGGGTGTAAATGGAATAAGAAGTACAGGAAAAGGCATGTTTCAATGCATTTGTGTTTGTATGACTCACACAATTTTGAAAAAATAATTTAATTTTTTTTCGATATCGAGGGTGCTTGATGGGGCACGCGAAAAGAAATTGTTTGCTGCGTTCATTGAATAAGAAAGAGGAAAAGGCTTTTTTCACATATATGTACAGTGTACGTGAGTGAAGCATTGAAATACAATTTTAAAAAATCTAAATACCACCTGTCATTTTGATTATCTGAAAGAAAGTGTGTTAAAATTTTAAGATTGTAAAAATAGTGCAAAATAGACTTTAAAATTAGTCCCTATGCCCCTATAAATTTGTAGTCAAAAACTGAAAACCGGATTGTTCTAGGACTTTTACTTTTTAAAATATTAAAAAGTAAATGAACCAGCTTTCTCATAAAAATAAGACAAATCCGGCTAATTTATCATTTCAGCAACCAGTTAAAATCGGAAAAAAATGCGGAAAAAAATTCTTACATTTTTGAAACTTGTTGAAAATATCGGATTAACCATAGGAATAATGAATCAAAAGAGTCCATAAAAAATCAGTATCCCACGGGTGTTTTTTGGAGGGGGGGGAGGGGGAGGTATGACTTATCGAAATTAAAAAATTATATTGATACAATTTGGACATATGATACATGATTTGAGGGTATTTTTCAATTCTAAATCTAATGACATAAAAATAAAGGCGTTACCGTTGTTTTTAAAAATTTTGTTTCTGTTTTAAGTCAAGTTTTTAGAAAATTGCCCCTCCCCCTAACAGCCGCCCCCAGGGACTGCAAGACCTGCATTTCTTTTATCAGCCTTAATACACCTTTCGACTCATATAATTTTTTTTGGTTCACTTTCGCACCCCAAATCTGCTGTGGGCTCTAGGTCTAGATACATTTTTTGGCGTTTTTGTCTCCAAGTTGTGGTAAGTTAAAGAATTTTTTAAATAAATAAAAATAAAGAATAGGTAAAATAAAAATTTAGTTTTTTTTTTATTTAATTTTAATTCAAATTATTATTACAACTTTAATTTAATCTATGATTAGCTACGAGTTTCGGATTTTTTGTCAATTTGCAGTTTCTGGTGTTGTTGCTTGGACTGCGATTGTGCTTCTGGGAGACCTTTTGTCACAATTCTCTGCAGATCACGATTCCCTTCCGCTATCTCGTTTTTCTGTCTCGGCCTCACTGCACCCGTTACCTTTATTACTTTCCTCTTGTTTTTTGGCATTTGGATTTAAAAATGCCATATGCTCAAAAGCATAACACTTAGCAAAAGTTTTCAATGCATTTGCTCTGATTGAGTTTTCGTAAGTAATGTTCTCGAATTTTTTGAAATTTGGATTCAACTTCTGGTACGGTATACCCAATTGTACTGGAAACCTCGAGCAGGAGCTGTTTTCTTGTCAATCCTGATCGGTTTTCTGGATAAGTCCTATCCCAAAGACCTTGTCTGCTCTTAATTTCATACAATAATTGTATAACCTTTTCTCTATTCCAATTCATTTTAGTTTAAAAAGCCCTGCCAAACTCGTTTATAATTGTTTTTAGTTATTAAACTGTATTGTGTACAAATGAAAAAAAACTAAGAATTGAAAAATAAAAACCCTATAACTCCTTCAAAAAAATTCCTTACCATAAACACAACAAATCTGTGATGGAACATGTTTATTAATGTCACGTAATGTTATTTGAAAGTATTTTTAAGAAACAATATAGAACGCTAATACTAGTTATTTATATACAGATACAAATTTAATTTAAGAAATTTTCATAGACCCGTTTTTTTTTTTAAATAAGATTTTTCAACATTTGTGCAGTGCACTTTTCTTTTTGAATTTAGAAATCTATTCTGGAAAATAATTAAAAATTGCCTTAATTCAAATTTTAAGAAAATTTGCCAAATCGTTTTCAAAATATTGAGTTTTCAATTAAAAAAAAATATAAAAATAAAAATGCTGTAAAAATTGTATTGGTATTTCAAAAACTCGTTCACTCAAAATCTCTGCAAAATACAATTTTGATTTTTTTTTTTTTAATTTTCAATTATTTTTTTTTAATTTCGCTTAACAATAATGTTTATACTTCTTAGAAGATTGACCATAAAAAAAAATGAAAAATTTCAACTTAACTGTTTTCGAGAAAATCAACAAAATGGTTGTACTGGAGGTACCAAAACTAACCAATTTTTGAAAATAAAAAATATCAAAAAGTAGCATTTCCTTAACTTAATAATTTGAATTTTTTTTAACAAAAACCTCGGACCTGTTTTTGAAAAAAATTACTTTTTCATTTTTGGCGAAAAAAATGTAGGTATGGAATGTACCGTTATTTTTGGTCCCGATTTGTAAAGGTTATTTAAGCTTATATGCGTAAGCGTGCTCTCCTGATTTAATTAAATTTTTTGAAATTAGCCTATTTTGAAATAATGTGGCATATTCATAGTCACAGGTTTACTACAGCTTAAGATAATTTTGGTTCAATGAATACAGACCGATTTTAATTACAAATTGTTGGTTTTATATCTTTATAAGATAATTAACTTGGTATACTATAGAAATAGCTTCAATTTTTTTGAAATGATAAACTTAAAGAAATAGTAGAATAGAAATAGAAATAGTCCGAAAATTCAACTAAACCTATGTTTAACTCTAAAATGACTATGATTACGCCCCAATAATATGTTTTAAATAATTTATATCTCTATACTAATAGAGAGAGAGATAAAAAACTTAAACTAGTAAGATTCTTAGAATTTCATTATCTATTCACCAAAAAAATCACTTCAAGTGAAATCAAAAACAGCTCACATCTGTCATGTAATACAATTTTATTTGTTGTTGATTGATATTCGTTCTTAAATTTCCATATTATTTGTTTTACTTCTAATAGAATTTAAAAAAAATAAGCAGAAGAAAAGATTTGCAATAAAGAAAATTAAAAGACGTACTTTGAAAGACTTTCCTAATCCTTTTGAAATTGCTGAAGTAAGTAGGTATAATTGCTCACTCTCGCACTTTTTTTTTTTTTTTAATATAAACAAGTTGGACTTTGTATGGAGCTTTTAAATGCCTAACTCGGTAACCAAATTGAATTACAAATGCAAAAGGACTTTTATTTAGTTAGCAGAAAGAGATTAAGATGCTCATCCAAAAATTTGATTTGCAAACCTCGTAGTTTGTTAATAAATCATTAATTAAGATCTTTACCAAATTAAAAGTTAACCATATATTATCTACATATATTATTGTAATGAATCAGCCATGAAAATCTCATACTGAACGTAGCTTGATGGATGTGTTACCGCCTATGGTGCCAGGGGTTACAGGTTCGAACCTTTTTTTTTTTTTAATATAGGTACTTATGTTTTTTTGTATGTGTTTAACTTGTAACAAATGTTCTCGGCAGGGAGTAATTCGACGTTTAAGACCGTCTGGTTGAGCATAAAAAAAAAGTAAAAATTTGAAAATTATTACAATGTACCTATATTTTATTAATATAAAAGAGAAGTGTCGTCCGTGTGTGCACGTATAACTCGAGAATGGATCGATCGTTCCATCAATCCCAAAATCTTGAAAATCAAACGATGTTTCGGGACTAGCAATTTTCCTAAAACTTTTCAAAGATTTTCCTCCAGTGTCATATAAGACTTTCCTGGGGCCAAAAAGGATTTATCAAGCCCTAAATCGTGAAAATCAAAGTAACCGTTCCCGAGTTGTGCACTAATAAACGGATAATCCCGGATTTCCCCGCATTTTCTTCCAGTTTCCTGTGTCCTTTCTTGAGCTAATACAAATTTATCAAGTCCTAAATCGTAAATATCTATGTAACCGTTCTCGAGTTATGCATTAAAAACTAGTTGTGATTTCCAATTTTCCTGAAATTTATTTCGGGATGTTCCTATAGTGTCCAATGTCCTTCCTTCAGCCAATACGAATTCATCATTCATCAAGCCCAAAATCGTTAAAATCGAACGATACATTCTCGAGTTGTACGTGCATACACGGACGACATTTCTGTTTTATATTAATCTTAATCTTAACTATTATATAAAGACGAAAGAATTATTTTGTTCCTTCGGGCATAACTCATAAAATAATTAACTGATTTACGTGAAACAAATTTTATAATATTCTTTATGTCTATGAGACGGTTTTAGGTTATATTTTATTTCTTAATTTGTTTAAATTTTCAGAATATTATTGTTTTTAAATTTTTTGTCACCTTTTTTTTCTAAGAGTTTCTCCCAAATATGCACTCATATTGCTCAAAACGGAAAATTTTAAGACCTATATCTTTTCTTAATTAAATATACAATCTGAGCAATAAATATATAAACTTTTGAAAGTTATCAATTTTTTAAAATTATTTCTCTGCAGGAATGCTATTCAAGAGCAATCAACGGGTAGCTGCTTTGTTGTTTTGTATTTTTGTTTTGTGCATTTCTTCTGCAAACTGAATTCAGGCCTGCTGGCTGACAGGCCGGACCAACCATATGTGCAAGATGTGCAAATGCACAGGGCGCAAAATTCTGGGGGTGCATTGCCAGGAGCAAGAAAATGTAATCTGATCTTGAACAAACAAATATGTACTGCCATTTGCATTTTAACCACAAACATTCTTCAAATAATCCCAAAATAACATCCATCACAACCGTGCTAAGTTGCTTCTTGCACACTAACTAACATCACTTTCATTGTTGCATTCAAGGAAAATTTAACTCAAGTTATCGTAGAATTAAAAATCCCACTAGACCCATGCAAGTTCAATCCTACCCACCTACCTAATTTCCAAATATTTTACCCTGTTCGTACAAAAGAAAAAAAAAATCTCAACACAAAAAAGTTCCATGCTACCTCATATGTGCAAGATTTATTTCATGCACACTGAGTCCAAAAATTAACATAGAGAATATATTTGACAACGAAAAATCGAAATTCTAATATTCTTCTCAAATGTTCACTTTAACCTTACATCTTTTTCATCGCTATTTGCGCTGAGCGCACCCCAAAACTGAAATTCGATTTCACTTACATCCCTAAAATAAATAATGCATGTATGTCAAAACAAATAACATCAATAATTTCTTCAAGAGCTTTAACTGGTCACTATGCTTCCTCGATAGTGATGTTGATGCCAGTGCAGATATGATCACAAACTTGATTCTTTGTGGAATGAGAAATTTTATCCCGAATAGGGTGAAATCTATCAAACGCAAAGAAAACTCATGGTTTGATTCGAGCTGTAAAGAGGTTATTAGGGTTAGAGAAGTAAGCTTCCGATGTTATAAAGCCAACCCTACTGAGGAAAACCGGAAAAAGTATCAACAAGCTAGAAATACCTGTAACGTTCATATTCGAAGAACCAAATTTTTACATGATCAAAAATTACGACAAAAAATACTACAATGTCCCAAAGGTAGTAAAATTTTTTGGTCATTTGTAAAAACATACGAAATACCACCTCGTCCTCGGTTCCAACGCTCGTCTTCAATGATACTCCTTTTGTCAGCTCGCAAGATAAAGCCAATTTGCTTGCAGCACAGTTTGCTGTTAATTCGACGCTGCCAGAAAGTGTTATGACTCCTCCTGTACTTGAGAGCATAAATGATTTTATGGGACAAATCTTCTTTCGCACTCGTGCAGTTGCTAGAGTTCTAAAAGATCTCGATGTACACAAATCCGCTGGCCCGGATGGTATCCCTCCCATTGTTCTGAAGAGGTGTTCTTCAACGCTGGCAAAACCACTGCGTAAGCTTTTCCATCTGTCCTACTCTACTGGTCTCTATCCGAGTGGATGGAAAACAGCATTTGTCCAGCCTGTCCCTAAAAAAGGCGTATCTTCTTCACCCTCTAACTATCGGCCAATTGCACTTACGTCCCTTCTTTCCAAGGTCATGGAAACGCTGATTAATTTCCAGCTCAAGAAATATCTCGAGGAACGAAAGCTTCTTAATGACCGGCAGTACGGCTTTCGTAGCAATAGGTCCACTGGTGATCTGATGGTATATCTCACCGAACAGTGGAACAAATCTTTACATCGTTTTGGAGAAAGTAAGATTATTGCGCTTGATATTTCAAAAGCGTTTGATAGAGTTTGGCATCAAGCTGTCTTATCGAAAATGCGCGCATTTGGTTTCGATGAACCTCTTCTTCGTTGGATTAGAAATTACCTTTCGGACCGTTCAATACAAGTTGTATTGGACGGTTTCAAGTCTGAAATCCACAAAATAAATGCTGGTGTGCCCCAGGGCTCCGTTTTGTTCTTATTTTCTTTATATTTATAAATGATCTTTTGTCTGAAACTTCTAATCCATTAAACTGTTTTGCTGACGATAGTACCCTCAGTTTCTCATATTCGTTTACAGATTCTCATCCATGTCCTTCGGATGTGGAACTTGAACGGCAGCGTATGATAAGCTCACTAAATTCTGATCTCGACAGCATTGTCCAATGGGGAATCAAAAACCGCGTAGAATTTAATGCTTCTAAAACTCAATGTTGTCTCCTGTCGTTAAAGCGAAACCCACCCCCAATGCCGCTATCCATGGACGGCACTTGCATCGAGGAAACCGAACAGCTCTCAGTTCTCGGTATGTGTGTCACAGACCACCTTTTGTGGAATGACCACATATTTGATGTCGCCAAAAACGCTGCTAAGTGTTTAGGTTTTCTCCGTAGATGCAAGAAGTTTTTTTCCCCTTCTGATCTGGATGTGATCTACAAAGCCTTTATTCGTCCAAAACTTGAATACAATTCTCATGTTTGGGCAGGAGCTCCAAGAACTCACTTGAGTTTGTTGGACAGAATTCAAAAGAGAGCTTTAAAAATGATAGGCGAAAGATCTATAACAGAAACAATTACATCTCTCGAACACCGCCGTAATGTTTCGTGTCTTTCTCTATTTTATCGCTATTATTATAATCAGTGTTCTAGTGAAATAGCCAGTTGCATTCCCCCCCTTAAAAAATTCAACCGTAATACTCGCGCTTCTGTGAATGCCCATCAGTTCACCCTCGAGCCCAACTTCGGACGTACTGTAATGTACAGAGATTCTTTCTTCAGTCGCACCACACGAATGTGGAATGCTTTACCTGACTCGACTTTCCCCTCCCATTTCGATGTGCAAACGTTCAAAACCAATGTGCATCGGTATCTCCTTCTAAATCCTCTCCTACTTACCTAATCGCTCGTGCTGTGTTAAAAACATTTTAAGGGTAGGCATAACCCCTTTTGCGCGCGTGGAATATAAAAAAAAAAAAAAAAAAAAAAAAACATTGTTGGTTAACCAAATCGAAGAAAGATGGATTAGCACATTGCAACATTTGAGACTTCGATATACGTTCGCTCAAAACTGACTTAGGTATGCTGTGAGATCTAGCCATGTTTCAAAGGCTTTGAAAATGATCCCATTGATAAAATACTGGATACATATATAATGCAGAAATATACCTTACGACTTCTAAATTATTTATCCTCCAAAAAAAATTCATTTTGACCCAAATCTTCCCCACTTCGTAACTTTTAATTTTTTCAATGGTCATTGGTAAGGTAGTTCATCATTGAAAAATTAAAAATCATTTTATGAGAAAAGTTGTGCAAAATTGAATTTTGTTTTACCTAGAAATAAATATTGAGTAAATTAGCTTTACTTTGGCATCAAAATAATCACCTATTTTTTCTTCAAAATCTATCAAAATTGACAATTAATATTTTCAATGATGGTTTCCAATGATAGCTATAACTGGGCCCTAATGGGAAAATATTAAAAAAAAAACTTATTTATACGGAATCATATTTGCCAGAGCGTGCAGGTCTTCTTATTGCACACTGTAACTGTATAAGGGTTAAGTGCCTACTTACACAGGAGATGGAAATTTAAATAGAATGGAAAAGGTTAAGTTGGTTAAGATTAAATAAATAGCTATCAGTTTTTAATAGAAGTGACGTATTTTGTGAAAGTGTTTATGATAAAAAAAAGCCTTCGGGCAGAATTTAGAAGTAGGCGAAGGCTTTTCGAGGCCGAAATAAAGAACAAAACGCAGATGGGGAAAATGTTAGTATTAAAATAAATATTTACGCTCATCCTTGACTCACTGACTGTATAACGCTGCAATGCGATTTTACAAAAAAAAAACTATTTGTTAATATAAAAAAATAAAAAAAAATTAACTTTTTTACAAAAAAAAATTTAACTCTTTTACTTTCTTTTCCTAAATAAAATTATATATTTTTATATTATTTTGTTTTTAAATTAACTAATTAATTTATTTTTTTTAAATGAAGTTTATATATTTTTTATTTTTTATATGTATATATATGTTTATGAATGTACAGTCGTGGCCACCTAATTAAGAACGATATTTTTATAAAATTTTAAAATGCATAACTTTTGTATGGGAAATCTGTTTAGAGTGCATTGACTTGGCATAGTATGATCGATAAATTAGAAAAAATTGCTCGAATGGACCAGAAAGTTTATAAAGACATTGAGGAACATGTTATGGAATCATATTCATTTGAAATCAAACCCATACAATTTGTTTTTAAGGACGATAATGGTCCAAGAAGTCCTCATCGGATTGCTAAGAAGGTGTTTGCGTAGTCAAGAAGTCATTTTTTAGATTAGACCGTCCAAAGCTCGGGCCTAAATTCTTTCGAGAACTCGAGGGGAGATATCAAGGGATGGTTAAAGTAAAAAAAAAAAGCATTTTGATCAGAGTGTTCTAAATATTGAGGAAATCTGAGTACACCACTATCAAGATTCCATGCCTTACGCGAAAATATGCAAGGAATTTTGTCTGAAATTATAACGAATTAAGGTTTTCCTTCAATATATATATTGAAATTTCAAAGATTTTTAATGTTATGACAACATTTTGTTTCTGTTCTTAATTATATTGCCAGACGAAATAAGAGTTAAATTAATGTTTATTTTTTTCTTACAAATATTCTCAGGCTTATATTTTTTAAACATTACTCAAAGTGTACCGTACTTCATGGGCTATTATTGAAACCACAACTCAACCTCAACAGATTTCCCAAACAAAAGTTATGCATTTTATAAATTTATAAAAATATCGTTCTTAATTTATTTTGTTTTTAATTTATTTTTTTTTTTTTTGTAAATATGTACTTTTATTACATTTGATACATACAATTATATATGTATGTAAACATATTTGTTTGTTACCGAGGATTAGGCATACCGGGGATACCCTAATAAAAAACGCATTGAAAGTCTACCCGCTGGGTAATGTAGAAAAGGCTTATTCATGTGTATCAGTGTATATGAGAAAATATAAAAAGGGGCGCTTTCTACAAATCTTGCACATGGCGGAAGTTTGGCTGGGGCTGGCCCTGCTGGCTGAGCACAATGGTGTAGTTGTAGAAAGGTAAGAAAATAGTATATGTAGCAACACAATGTAAAGCTACATTTGCAAGAAAGTGTTACGTGTGTTTCCAAAATAGAAATGCACATTTTTGAGTGGTACAGTTTAAAAAGAAATACAAAATGTTAAAGAAGCACGATTAGAAACATTTTTAAAAGTGTATAAAGGTAAGAAAATTGAGAGAGCGAAGACTTTCCATGGTTCTACTCTGCCTCCTTGCCAGTCTGAAGTTGAACAATATGTTTTGAGATCGGTATTTATTGGGAAAATGTGTAGTAGTGCAAACCTTTCTAAAAAATGTATTGGATTTTGTACCAACGGAATGTGCTTGGCAGAAGGAACAAAACAAACTAGGTTTCAAATGGTTCCAAGGCGATCAATTCAACCAGTCACAGTTGAAGAAATTGTTCTTGATCCAGATCAAGATGAGTCATCACTACTCTCGGGCTCACTGAAGTAGGGGGACAAAATCTAAAGAAATTAGATTTTCAAATTCTTTTGTCAGAAATTGTAGCTTTTGAAATGCTCATTAGAGCTACACACGCGGGGTGGTACTTTTTATTATGCTTTTATTATTCACTTTAAATGTATGTTCAGGTAGAGATGAAGTAAATTTTTTAGTTCGTCGCCCTAGTGACACAAAAACGTATGTCAATATTTGCTAATTTTCAGGAGAGACGATTTTGCGATTTTTTTTCCATTTTTTTATTTTTATAAGTTCCATGAATACTTTTATAAGGTTAACTTTTAAAAACTTCAAGATTAACAATACATAAAATATTCTTCATTTTGTTCGTGGTTTAAGAGATAATTATTACTCTTACCCTTTTTGTTTTGTTACGTTTTTGAATAAGATAATAATTTTCAAAAATAACTTTCTCATTTATTTAATTTTATTAATTTTTTTCTTGTAATATAAGTACATAACGCATTTAAATCAAGTTATCACTTTTTTCATCCAAATAAGAAGTTTTTAACGATTTGTGAAAATCGTGGTAGTGCGAGGGTATTATTATTATATATTTGAGTCAACATATTGTCTAATTAAAGTTAATAAAACATATATTTAAAGAAAACACTTGATTGTTTCCACAGATTTAATTTTATTTATTTAGTTTTGCGATAGGCCAACGCGTTTCGTCTTCATGAGGATATCATCACGGCACCAGTGCTGCCATAATTTCAAATTTCATAATGCTAGATTTCAAATTTTATAATGCTTGATCGTATGGGAGTTAAAAAATCAAAATGCTATATTTCAAAATCCATATAAAATGTCCATATCGATGTTTAAAAAACAAACATTTTATAAAATGCAAAATAAATATTTATTTTCTCATAAATACTAAAAACACAAAAAAAAAACAAAATTAATTCAAAAAACACGAAACTTAAAGCTTTACATGTAAATAGGTATTCGGAACTTTTACAGAAAACAATTTTTAAGTAGGAACATGTTTTAGTAGTTAAGTATTTAATTTTAAACCGGTCAGACTTATCATATCATCATATCATATTCTTATTTTTATTAAATGACATTCGTTTTTAGAAATAAATATCTTATCTATTTTATGATTTTAAGTAAATAATGAGTTAGCCCAAAGTTCTTCGTACAAATAATCTTCTTCACCCTTAGGTTTTTCATTCTTCGCCGAGAATCCAACTTCCTCTTACACTTCTTGAAACCTTATGAGAAAAGCAGCATTTATCTTCTATCTTCAGCCCCTCGCGTATTTGGACAATGATGTTAAATAATTCTTTTCCAATTTTATTACGAATTTTTGTTTAACGATATTCGTTTGGCTGAACAGGCTCTCAACCTCAGCGTTTGAAATGGGAAGTGAAAGCAGTCCAACCACAAATCAACCTTATTCATTAAATTTATTTTCCCCAGCTGCATCTTTAAAAGTTAGTACCTGGATCCAAAACGAATTTGTGTTTTGTGAATTTCGTACTTTTGACATCTCATAGATTTCTTAACAGTTTAAGCAGTCGAATACCACATTATAATTCATACAAAATGTGTTGGCATCTCAAACTTTTGTATTGAAATTGATAACAGAATAGCGGAATAACAGAACAAAGTTCCTCGTTGAATAGGCCAAAATAATTGACTTTCCAGATTTCAATATGAAACAGATGCATTAAATAATAAATTTCTATTAGAAAAGTCATGAATTTTGTGAGCGTATGTGTGAATCTTCGTGATTTGACGTTATTAAGGTCACATCACAATGCTTTGTTATTTTTTAAATATATTTTTCCAAATATGGTATCTTTAAATCAATGATTTGAAATCAGTTTTGGTATTCAAGAATGCAAAAAATAAAAACAAGAATGCCAGAAAAGCATTTAGCATAATTTTAAAATTTCATAATGCTTTTCTCTTCTCTAATCTACTACAATAAGTAGATCACGTTACCGAACACACCTGATAGTTCTTTCAAAGTTATTATCATTTGTTTGATACGTCTGATTTGTATTCCTTCGCTAAACCACCATCTTCGGTGGTTTAAATTAGTAAACGACACTTAGACGAAATTTTGTTTTTTAAATAACATTTTGTACTTAGTCCATGGAATAAGGTTAACCCTTGCCTATTTAACGTTTATAAATTTGGCTGTATATGTATACATTGAGTTAATTACTAAGTAACTAGGGCGACGATGTTGTGGGTGTTTTATCGTCGAAACCCAGCTCTAGGGCCTGTTTATGCGCACAGCGATTTTCAGGGCTACTGCCTTTTGCGAGGAACTGACAAATCCTCCAAGAGTATCACTTGTCACAAATAAGTGCTTCTCGTCTAGCCGTTCGGATTCGGCATAAAATTGTAGGTCCCTTCCATTCCTGTCATCAGGCGCACACAGGAATGGTTGCGAGTTGTTAGTCACTAGGCCCTGGTTCTTCACGAGCCGTTGTGCCACCCAATTTATATTTATTTTAGATTGTTCGCCCTCCGCGGAGTCCTCGTAACGTGGATCCGGGTGAAAAGGTGCGAAAAGCCGCAATGCACATGAACACCTACTGCTTATTTTTTCATAACAAATTCTTTTTACTGATTTGGAAGAATGTTCTTCCACATCCCAAGAAGAAGGTAGCGCCGAAAACGAGTCTTAAGCTGAAAGCGAATCCAATTCAGATGAAAGTGATGAAGCGAGTTCTGATTTAGAATAATTATATGTACATTATATGGAATCCCATAAAATCATTTAAACAAAGAAACGATAATGAAAAAATTGTGGTTTATTTTGTGATGAAAACAGCATGTAAGTGGTAATATGGATTGTTCTGGCAGAAGTGGTTTTGAAGACCGCTTAAAATGACTTTGTCCCGCAAACGGAATCTAAGCACATGTTTTTTACATCAGTAATAAGGTAGGTACTCTTTAACCATGTTTAATTTCAATTACAAACAAATTGGAACAAGTGGTAGTTTGTCCCGATAAACGGTTGTAATCGGTATTTTTTGAGATTGTCCAAAAAAGATTAACGACGGACAAATAAGTCATTTTTTGTATGGTGTTTTCGATTAGTAAAATAAATCAATTTATTTTTGATTTAAATCTGTCAAAACGCAGATTTAACATTTCAATGGGCAAATAAATTGATTTATTTTTTGATTTAAAATCAAATTTGCAGATCTAAATTTTTCGGCAGATTTACCCCTCCTTGCTTCAATATTAATACAATTTTCAGCTGTCAGCTTGACAAAAATATGATTTTAAATTTGTAATTAGTTTCGATTGTGAAAAGTTAAACAAAACATTAAAGAAAAATAATCTAAATACACAAATGGAAGCCGTTTTTAATGAATTGTTAGAGTCGAATGCATTATAGAAGGAGACACCTGGGACGCTGTTTTTCGACCACAACATGAAAGGAAACAAGAAAGAGCTTCAAACGATTCTTCAAATAATTCTCTCTCACTCTCCGAGTCGGTTCTCCAACATCTGGGTCAGCTGAAAAGGAAGGAATCGCTGAAAGATTTTAAATAAAAATATTGACAAAACTAAATAAGGAAACGAAGTAAAATGAATTCACATTGCTGGCTTTTATTGATATGTTATGAAAAAAAGTTTCTAACATACTTTTTTTTTTATTAAAAACTTAATTATTAAAAAAAAAAACAATATATAAATAATTCCTTTTAACAAAAAAAATTAAATGAAAAATAAAGAAACAACACATGTTATGGAACTATTGTGTGTATCTTTTTTCGACCTCGTTCTGACGAATATCTTTTAACACTTACAATCGTTCCATGTGTCTACTTTTTTGATTTTACTCCCTTATTTTTTTTTTTTTGTTCTTCTTGGTTCCTTTCCGTCTTGTCTTTGCATATATTGCTCAAAAATTTTGTCTTGTATAGTTTTCCGTTTTGGACGTGCAGGAACGCGCAACATGCCATCATTATCTTTTGCATTTGCACCCGAACAGCTCGCAACAATATAATTTGAACTAAGATCTCCTTCTTGAAGTGTCGGCTCATTTTCCGATGTACATCTTTTTCTTTTTCGCGTTATTCCTGTAGACGATAAAAGATATTCAGGACATAGAGAATCGTCATTCGTCAAGCTTCACTATCTGCTTTACTAAATGTTGGGGGGGGGGGGGAGTTAAACTGAAAACTCAAAAATTAAGAGTGAAATTGTATGGCGAGGAAGTTAAATTCATACATTTCAGGGGGGGTTGAACCCCCAAAACCCCCCCTGCGTTCGCGCCTGATGCTGATGGTGTAGGAGATTTTTAATCTTTTATCTGCTTTAAAAGCCCACATATTTTTCTTAAGGCAAAACCTCTTTAAAGGCCCAACATTTCCGATGTTTTCAGAATATAAATGTAGTAGCAATTTGTTGTCTATAAAACCCCACTTTATAAGCTTGCTCTACATACCTTTCGAAATAAAATAACAAATATAAAATATTAGTCCGAGAGCTGGTTATGGTGAACGTTTTACTCAACCCTAGAAAGGTAACCTTCGTCGATTCGACGAACATCAAATTTACTTTTTCATTTTTCTGTTTACTCCTCGTTCCGATTGCATTCTATCTCCGTGTAACCCTAGTATTCCGTAAGTGCTTGTGGTGTGTAGGCGTTTGGTGGCGTACCTACTTGGGAAAATGCGTTTTTTTAATCGAAAAACGGCGCCAATGTTCGTCGAAACGACGAAGGTTACCCTTAATGTAACTTTTAGTGCTCGAAAAGCACCAATTTTACCCGCTAATATAAGATCTAATATTGAAAAATTTACTCCCAAAAGTAAGAAACCGTTAAAGGAGGACACAAACAATTTATAAATATTATCTGTACCTACACAAAACCACGTATGACTAAGTCAACGTTCAATAAGTGTGACGCTACCATGTGATGGAGAGCATAAAGTTCACATTTGCACCTAATGATGAAATTTATTTTTAATTTGTTCTTTTATTTAATGAATTAACTTTAAGTTCCTACCAAAAAAAAAAAAAAAAAAAAAACACACGTTTTTATGGAAATAAAAATGCAAGTGACCTCAAAACCAATGTGTTCAAAGACTATTTTCGAAAATAATTACTCAAGTTGTTTAAAATAACTATTTTTTTTCATTTTCCCACAAAAAAAAAAAACAATCATGAATATAAATTATTTAACTTCACTGGAATAAGTTAATAACTTTTCTTTAACTGTGCAGTTGAATATCACTTCGTCGATTCGACGAATGGTTACCTGTAACGTACTAAAAAATATGGTTACCTTTCTAGGGTTAAAGATTGAAGCGATATAGATACGTTTTGATAAGTTTGGATACCTTACCTTCTACATTGCTGCCTTGTGACTGGGATAAAATGTTTGTTTCTTCAGGGGCAGTCGGCTCAGGTGGAGTTTGAATAACCTCTATCCAATAAAAAAAAAAAACGATGAGCTTTTGC
This sequence comes from Melangyna quadrimaculata, assembly GCA_949320155.1. Taxonomy (NCBI): domain Eukaryota; kingdom Metazoa; phylum Arthropoda; class Insecta; order Diptera; family Syrphidae; genus Melangyna; species Melangyna quadrimaculata. The sequence goes on along the minus strand of OX439483.1, from coordinate 204,579,783 downwards.
CTTCGTTCGATTTTTTTTTTATTTTACTTACCCTGTGATGTTCCGTTGTCCTCGAAAGATTAAAATAGGCAACTTCTTGCGAAAACTCTGCACTCACTTTTACCTTGCCTTAAAAAAGAAATTAATTTTGGTGAAAACAACTAATATTAATATGTTGCACTCAACTTTCTGTTACGATCCTCTAGTAGAACCATGTTGTTCTCCATCATTAGTTACAATAGTAAAATTGTCTAAATTAATTTCTTCAGTCATTTTTTTTTTTTAATTTTGTTATCTGTTTATTTATTTTCCTTTTTTCGATTTTTCCTAATTCCAAATAAGTATAAACCAGGAAACCAAATTTGGCAGAATATTTTACAGATATACCGCACTAGTTTAACAGACACGAAATTACACTAATACAATGGCAACAAAAAAAAAAACAATTGCTATTGCATTCCATTCGTCACGAAAAAAATCAATTTTTAGATCAAAATCTGAATTTACCAATCGAAAACAACATTACATGTTTCAAGTGCTCTGAGAAAGTGTTGTCCCGGTATCTGGTTGTAAGCGGTCCCTTATTTCTTCTTAAAGGAAATAAAGCCAGTCATAATTCGGCATTATTTCAAAGAATGCCAAATTTGTTGATATTTTGCTTTCGTTGGTTTTAATTTCACGTCACAGTAATTAAATATGTAAATCAATGTACTCAATTAATGTGCAGACATTCCTGTAGCTGCTATTCATGCGTGAGTACAAGAGTAATATGGTAACTTTTTGCCTTTTCAGACGATAAGCTATCTAAATCTAAATGTTTAAATTTCTTCTCTACAAACTTTATTCTTTTAAAGGTTAGATAAGTTTTTTGTTGGACTATACAAGCAGATATAAAATATATATGAAGGTACAATTACCCAACTTATTTGAAGATGTTCTTGGCATGATAAAATTCATCTATTTCATCTCTTTATTACTACCACAACATCTACAAACAAGGATATTTTTGTTGTTGTTACTTTGTTGATGTTCAAGTACCTACTGCCCTTAACCAAACCATATCAAAGTCGTTTCAGATTAGAATCAATAGTTGTAGTTTGCAGGAAAAATTCGAATATCAAATTACTCATAGTTTGAAACTATGTAAGCTAAGCAATGTGTTCAAGGATTTTGAAAATAAAGACAACGCACACTTAAAATTCTCCTTGTTTGAAGATAAAACCCATCGTAGTTATAAGAACAAATAATACTGATGTAATGGAAATAAGAAAACTAATTTCCTCTATAGTATTATCAAAGATTAATGATTAATCAAAGCAAGTTTTATAGTGTTCTTTCTGTGTTTGTCCTTAATTATAATGATTTTTTTTTTACAACATGCACTTTCTTTATAAGCTCATTGATTTTTCCATAAAAATGCCCTCCCCTCCTTATGGACCTGTTTTCTTCAATTATCTTTTCATTACAATAAAATAAATTGTAAAGGGTGGGCCATTTAGTGGTTTCTTTTTAAATCAAAAGTTATTTTGACACTGACAGCTGTTTCTCGTTCGAAAAATAGACTGAAAGTAAGTATCATACCTCCACGGAAGGAAATTAGTCGCTTTACGCTTGAACAACGTTGGGAAATATTGAAAACTTATTTCCAAAGTGATTTGGGTGAAAAAATCATCTTTTCTGATGAGGCGCATTTTCAGCGCGGCGGCTACGTTAACAAACAAAATTGCCGCATCTAGGGTTCGGAAAACCCGCACGCTACTCTCGAGAAGCCAATGCATCCACAGAGAGTTACATTTTGGTGCGGATTGTGGAGTGGTGGTATCATTAGACCATTTTTCTTCGAAAATGTAGTTGGGAACAACGTTTCGGTCAACGGTGGGCGTTACAGAGCCATGTTAACTGACTTTTTTTTTAACTGAAATTGGAGACATGGATTTGGACGACCTGTGGTTTAAGCAGTAAGGCGCGCCATGCCACACAGCCCATGCCACAATCGATCGTTTGCACACCAAATACCCCAATCGTGTTACCAGCCGTCTTGGCAATGTCAATTGGCCGTCTCAGAGCGATTTGACACCTTTGTACTTTTTTTTTTGTGGGGAACCGTGAAGGGCGAATGTTATTCCAACAATTCGGAAACGATTCAAGCACTTAGACCAATAGCACCCGAGAAATCCTTGAGCTACAGCCTGAAACCATCAACAAGGTCTTGGAAAATTGAAGTGATATAATGCGCTACTGCGAAGACAGCCGTGGCAGCCACTTGAACGACGTTGTATTCCATCGTCATTTTTAAAAATAAACTTGTATTTTGCCCACCCTGTATGTATATCTATAAAAAAAAAACTTTCCCCCTACATTTTATCTGGTTGGTACATATATCCCCAATTGTTTCCATTTTATTAGGAATTCATAGAAATAGACTTCCTTTTATCTGGGTCACTTAACTTCACCCCCTATCATGTTGACTAATTTTATTTCTATTTTTTCGTGCACACACGAGTGTAGCTCTAGATTCCTGCAGTGCGAACTAATAACGTGCCATCATACGACACGAGATCTGTAAAGAGGGTGGATTCAACGCAAGGATATACTGCATATATAAATGGGTGGGCTACTCTATAAAATAAAAAAAGGAAACATTTAGTTTAGATGCATGGGAAACCATTTTAGACATTGAACAAACTTAATTTTTACATATAATCCAGATCCAGGGGTGTGACACAAAATAAACATACAATCGCCCACTGCTGTGAGAGAACATCAATTAATTTGATAGTGTATTATATTAATAAGCTTTATACAAAACCAAAACCACAAAAATCCTATGCAACAAAATCTTCTTCATCGTTAAAACGATATGACACGTTATCAACAAGGTAATGGTTATGTCGGGTATAGTAATTAAAATAACTAACGAAAATGAGCCCCAACCAAAGCTTATAAGGCTATGTAAGGGGTGCGTTCAAATCGTGATTACTAAGTGAATATCATCGCCGGAATTGTCTTTCGCCGCGAGAATGCGTGCTCTATCTTTAAGTAATAAAACCATTCCCTTGCAGTCACAACGTAGTTACATTATAAAATCGACACCCTTTTCAATCAAATTTTCTGTGCCGTATCGTCCTGTGCAGAGGTGTTGCCGGAAATAATTTCTTCGTGTTACGATGTGCATTTGAATTAGTTTAATAGTTTTTTTGGGTTGACGGCATAAAAATGTTACTAAAATATAAATGAAGATCCAGCGAAGAATTTTTACGTCCGAAATCACTTAAAGCGCAGTTAAACATCCAAATTTTATTATTTGTCTAGTAAAGAAACTTTATTGGCCTTGTGCTAAAATAAGAATTTTGTTAGTTAATGTAGATATATGAAGGGTCATAAAAAATCGCAGGCCAAAAGTAAACTTATAACAATCCTTGTTTGAACTGAATGTTGGCGAATGTGCGGGCTTGTGATCCACGCAGATATCTACAATTATTTATATATTTTTTTTAAAACTAAGCGTGGACTAAAAAGGTTTTGACTACCCTTAAAATGTTTAAACACAGTGTGAGCGTTAGAAAAATAGGGAAAGACTTGAGAGGATATACCGACGCACATTGGTTTTAAATCTCTGAATTTCAAAATGCCGGGCAAAGCTCTCCACATTCTTGTAGTGCGACCATAGAAAAATCTCCATACTTAAAGTACGTCCGAAGTTGGGCTCAAGGGTAAACTGATTCCTAGAAGTACGAGTGTTAAGATTGAATTGTTATAGGGGAAGAATTCAACTGGATATTTCAGTAGAACACTGTTCAAGGAAATAACGGTAGAATAACGAAAGACATGAAACATTGCGGCGGTTTTCGAGAGTTGCAAATGCTTTGGTTATATAGTTCTACCACCTATCACTTTTATAGCTCTACTTTGTATTCTATCCAATAGACTCAAGTGATTTATTGGAGCAACAGCCCCAAATATGGGAAAGGGTGAAACATTTCCTATACATCGCCGAAGAAAACCTAACCTAAACATTTAACAGCATTTCTGGCGATGGCGACGTCGAATATGTGTTCGTTTCAAAGAAGGTGGTCTGTGATACACATACCGAGGACTGAAAGCTTTTCGGTTTCCTCAATGCAAGAGCCGCTCATGGATAGCGGCATGGGGGTGGGTTTTGTTTTAACGACATTAGACAGCATTACATTTTTGAAGCATTAAAATCTACACGGTTTCTGATTCCCCATTGTCAATGCTGCCGAGATCAGAATTTAATGAGCATTTCATACGCTGCCGTTGAAGTTCCACATCCGAAGGACATAAATAGATGTGAATCCAAAAATGAATATAAAAAGCTGAGGGTACTGTACAGTCGTCTGCGAAACATTTTAATGGATTAGACGTTTCAGACCAAAGATCATTTATGAAATTAAGGAAGAGAGTCGGATACAAAACGTCGCATTTGTTTTGTGAATTTTAGACTTGAAACCGTCCAATTTAACTTGCTGGAAGCAAAATACCAGAATACCATATTAAATTTTTGAAAGCACTCAGTGTAACGTATCTTCCAATTTCTTCTTTGTTTGAAAAAAAAAAAAAATAGAGCAACCTCTTAAATGCTAATATTGGATGACGAGAGATTCAGTTTGCCATTTAAGAAATACTGATGTATATTTAACTTAATTTAATTTACTTAATTCCACGCGCGCAAAAGGGGTTATGGCTACCCTTAAAATTTTTTTAACACAACACAACACGAGCGATTAGACTTACCTAATCGCTCGTGTTGTGAGAGGATTTTGAAGGAGATACCGATGCACATTGGTTTTGAATGTTTGCACATAGTAATGAGAGGGGAAAGTAGCGTCGCGTAAAGCATTCCACATTCTTGTGGTGCGACTGAAGAAAGAATCTCTGTACATTACAATACGTCCGAAGTTGGCCTCGAGGGTGAACTGATGGGCATTCCTAGAAGTGCGAGTATTACGGTTGAATTTTTTATGGGGAGGAATGCAACTGGCTATTTCACTAGAACACTGATTATAATAATAGCGATAAAATAGAGAAAGACACGAAACATGACGGCCGGCGGTGTTCGAGAGATGTAATTGTTTCTGTTATAGATCTTTCGCCTATCATTTTTAAAGCTTTTATTTGAATTCTGTCCAACAAACTCAAGTGAGTTTTTGGAGCTCCTGCCCAAACATGAGAATTGTACTGAAGTTTTGGACGAATAAAGGCTTTATAGATGACAGCCAGATCAGAAGGGGAGACAAATTTCTTGCATTGCTGAAGAAAACCTAAACACTTAGCAGCGTTTTTGGCGACATCAAATATGTGGTCCTTCCACAAAAGGTGGTCTGTGACACACATACCGAGAACTGAGAGCTGTTCGGTTTCCTCGATGCAAGTGCCGTCCATGGATAGCGGCATTGGGGGTGGGTTTCGCTTTAACGACAGGAGACAGAATTGAGTTTTAGAAGCATTAAATTCTACGCGGGTTTTGACTCCCCATTGGCCAATGCTGTCGAGATCAGAATTTAATTAGCTTATCATACGCTGCCGTTCAAGTTCCACATCCGAAGGACATGGATGAGAATCTGTAAACGAATATGAGAAGCTGAGGGTAATATCGTCAGCGAAACAATTTAATGGATTAGAAGTTTCAGACAGAAGATCATTTATAAAAATAAGGAAGAGAGTCGGAGACAAAACGGAGCCCTGGGGCACACCAGCATTTATTTTGTGGATTTCAGACTTGAAACCGTCCAATACAACTTGTATTGAACGGTCCGAAAGGTTATTTCTAATCCAACGAAGAGGAGATTCATCGAAACCAAATGCGCGCATTTTCGATAAGAGAGCTTGGTGCCAAACTCTATCAAACGCTTTTGAAATATCAAGTGCAATAATCTTACTTTCTCCAAAACGATGTAAAGATTTGTTCCACTGTTCGGTGAGATATACCATCAAATCACCAGTGGACCTATTGCTACGAAAGCCGTACTGCCGGTCATTAAGAAACTTTCATTCCTCGAGATATTTCTTGAGCTGGAAATTAATCAGCGTTTCCATGACCTTGGAAAGAAGGAACGTAATTGCAATTGGTCGATAGTTAGAGGATGAAGAAGATACGCCTTTTTTAGGGACAGGCTGGACAAATGCTGTTTTCCATCCACTCGAAAAGAGACCAGTAGAGTAGGACAGATGAAAAAGCTTACGTAGTGGTTTTGCCAGCGTTGAAGAACACCTCTTCAGAACGATGGGGCCAGCGGATTTGTGTACATCGAGATCTTTTAGAACTTTAGCAAACTGCACGAGTGCGAAAGAAGATTTGTCCCATAAAATCATTTACGCTCTCAAGTACAGAAGGAGTCATAACACTTTCTGGCAGCGTCGAATTAACAGCAAACTGTGCTGCAAGCAAATTGGCTTTATCTTGCGAGCTGACAAAAGGAGTATCATTGAAGACGAGCGTTGGAACCGAGGACGAGGTGGTGTTCCGTATGTTTTTTACAAATGACCAAACATATTTACTACCTTTGGGACATTGTAGTATTTTATGCCGTAATTTTTGATCATACAAAAATTTGGTTCTTCGAATATGAAAGTTACAGGTCTTTCTAGCTTGTTAAAACTTTTTCCGGTTTTCCTCAATAGGGTTGGCTTTATAATATCGGAAGCTTACTTCTCTTACCCTAATAACCTCTTTACAGCTCGAATCAAACCATGAGTTTTCTTTGGGTTTGATAGATTTCACCCTATTCGGGATAAAATTTCTCATTCCACAAAGAATCAAGTTTGTTATCATATCTGCACTGGCGTCAACATCACTATCGAGGAAGGATAGTGACCAGTTAAAGCTCTTGAAGAAATTATTGAGACCGTCCCAGTTGGCTTTCTCGTATTGCCAAACGGTTCTCTGTGGAATTTTTTCTTTAACTGTGATTTGGTGGCATGAGAAATTCGCAGATATGGTCAGATGAGCCTAGAGGAGATAATACACTCATAGTGTATTTATTAGGTTCAAAGGTAAAGAACAAGTCAAGAGTGTTGGCGATTTGACCTGCAACGTCAGGAATCCGAGTAGGCTCGTCAACAAGCTGAGTCAGGTGGTTTAACTCAGCAAAAATCTCGACATATGCACTTTGATAAAAGGTGATGGAGACAGATTGGTTTATTTGTTTATTTTTTTGATTTTCTAGTTTGTTTGTAATTTGTTTATTGGGGTAGTGCGCACCGTAAAATTCTCAACTCCCGACACGTCTGTTCGCGGTGGGGTGCTGATCGGTACTGATCGGTTATTTCCTTTAAATACCAGTGGCGATTCCTCTCAGTTAGCAGGTTTATCGCCGCTAAACCAAGAATTTAAATGAATGAATTATATGAAGTTCTTTTTATTTTCAAAAAGTAACAAATGGCAATCTTGAAATAATGATAATGATTTCTTGCAATAATCAATACCATAATAACAAAAACCTACCTACCTACCTATTTTCAAATCATTTTCCTTCACACAACACAAAACTCCATCTTCCTACCTGCCTAAGCGTTACAATATGTGATACCAAACCAAATTCCCACCAAAGAGCATTGATATAATAACAATACAAAATATGTAAATAGATACCTACCTAACCTACCCACATTGTTCTCTTAAAATTATATTTTCCTGCAGACACACAACACAAAACTCTCATACAAGTCTCCCTTGAAACATTTTAGCTTGCAACATCTGCGCTGCACAATTTCATACAATTTTTAATAATATCTATACAAATTACAAATACAAACACAAATACAATACAATCTAGAATACAAGAGCGTTTTACTACACCTGTCTAAGCAAAGCCCAGCTAAATAAATGAAAGCGTAAGTATGATGCGATAAAGCACGATACATCAGGTATTGGTATGCACTATGCAACAGCTCCAGACCAGGTATACCTACATTTTGGGTACGTTTTATGATTCTCTTTTTTTTACTTCCGTATATGTTTCTAGGAAAATGCGGTATGAAGGATGAATGCGAGTGCTTATTGTTTTGTTATTAGTGTTCTTTGATTGATATGAGTAAACATTGAGATTGAGTTCTTTTATCACAGTCAATAAATACAAAAAAAAGTGCTAAATTCGTAAAGCGCGATGAAGTTCTGTATTTTTGATATGTAGTTGGGTCATGTTAAAGTAGTATATAGCCAAGTTTGCAAATTCGAAAAACCTATGCTCGCTGCAGGAAAAATGCAAAAGTGAAAACAGTGCAACATTTTCCTTTATGACTTTGGAAATATGCAATTTAGGAAAAAACCGTCCACTATAAACTTGATTTTTATAAATTTTTTTACAAAAACACATCAATTTTAAATGCATGAATTAAAAAAAAATCTGAAACACTAAGTAGTTTTGAAGCACTCAAAAAATAGGTACAAAATTGTCCAATTCTGCTAAAAATTTGGAATCAAATATTCTAGAGTATTACAAGACGAAATTCGATACAAATCGTTGAAATAGTTTTGGCAAGAAACATGATGTTAACTAAGTGCAACAAACAATGTTGGCATAATTGCTGTGGTCAAAGTAGGACACTTAAGTTGGCACTGATTTTTGTACACGTACTTAGAACCCTTAACTATCATAAAATATAGATTCAATGTAGCTTTTAACGGCCTTTAGTCCATAAAAATTAGCGTTTCGTCCCGGCGTTCTCACTTGGACTCTTCAGTTGACATTGAGGGCCTTGTCAAGACGCAATTTTTATTAAGTTCAGTCCAGCTTACATCAATTTTACAGCGAAAATCGCTGTCTAAAGGCCGTTAAAAGCTACATTGAATCAATAATTCAACAAGTCCAATTAAATAATGCTAAGTCTTCTACTTGGCTGATGTATTTCAGTAGTATATAGAATTGGTATTATAAAAAACACTCATATATCATAAAATATAGTTATAATATTTACATCTTTTTTTAAGCCAAGTGAACAATTTTCGGAACTTTTAAATTCAGTACCAAAGTTGCTTAAAAAAAGATATAAATATTATAACTATATTTTATTATTATAATTATTCCTTCTTCGTGACTTAGCAGCAAATATGGTCAACTCATTGAAAGGCAATAAACTAAAACTAAGAATTTATATTTAACTTGTTTTGTAGGTTAGAATTATTTTAAATATTTTGAATTATTATTCAAAATATAATCAATTTATAATAATTTCTTGTTTTGTAGGCTATAGGTCAATTGAAACAAATTAAGATAATAGCGATCTATTGTTTCGTCAAAAAAATCCAATCCAAATTAGCAAAACTTAAATTAACAAGTATATTGCCCAACCTAGAATAAATTCTAATAGAGTAAATGATGCCCAACAAATCATATATAGAAGTGCAGTATATATTCCAAATCTTGCGAACCGCCTATCAGCTGCACCTACTAGAGATAAATTGAAGACGCAAATTGCTTTCAAAACTTCAAACTCTCTTAAAACTAAAATCTTTTCAAGAATTAAAGATAATATCAAAAAGAAGAAAAATGCGATATTGTTTATCAAATTAATTGTTTAGGTGGAGGGTCTCCATGTTCTTCAGTATGTAGGAACATCCAAACAAACATTAAAAAATAGAATTGCTGGACACAAATATAGATAGATATCAGACACGGTGACTTTCAAAAAACTGCATTTTAGTATCGCATTGCGTAGAACAAAACCATAGAGCCGATTTAAATTTGCCAACATTAAAATTTTAGAAGTTGAAAAAAACTATTCAAAAAGAATGCTGATGGAGATGCTGCATATACAGAAAAATAATAATGCTGTTAACAGACGTTCGGATTGCGATCGCTTAAGCAGCATATATATCCAACTTGCGAAAAAATAAAATTTAAGGGATTTAACTTAATTTTTAACTTGTTTTTTTTTTTAAATTAAATTAATGTAGCTTTTGTTTTCAATAATTTTCTAAATTTAAAATTAAATATTATTCGATATCATACACATGTATGTACAAATTTGAGGCTCAATTAATTGTAAGTATTTATAATTTTTTTTTAGTTAATTTATAATGTATTTATTTTAACAAAGGCCTGATGAATGGTATAAACATACTCGAAACGTCGAAATAAAAAATCTAAATTTGTTTCAATTGACCTATAGCCTACAAAACAAGAAATTATTATCATTTATAAAAGGTCACAATCATAATTAAGGAATTTATAATAAATTAAGTTTGAAATATTTATTATTATTCATACTTTTGATTTAAAAAAACGCCTTTTTCAAGACATTTCTTAATATTGAAAAGAACAATAATTATTGCATTCAAAACCGAAAATACAACCAACAGAGGATTAAACCTTCATATTATTTTTATAAGCAACAAATTTGTAAGTACATATTCTATAATTTTTAAAAATTGGAGCTATAAAATATTAGTAACTATGTTTTAGAGACCTGAAGAAAAACGTAACCACGTTTGAAACGTCCGTCGTCTGATGTAGATACTTAGATACAAATATAGACCTGCAGCCCATTTATAATTTTAACATATATTTTATGATAGTTAAGGGTTCAAACTACGTGTACAAAAATCAGTGCCAACTTAAGTGTCCTACTTTGACCACAACAAAGTCGGCGTAAATTTTGTTTCCGTCGAACGACGAAGCGAATCTACTTTTATTTTATTTTATCAATAAAATTAAAAAAAAATATGATTTTTTTTTTTATTTTAACCTTCCCCAGACCACGTAGCTAAACCAATACTAAGGACCAGGAATCGCCACTGTTAAATACATAGGTTGGTACAATACAAAAGTAATTATTCAATTATGTCAACTTTTAATTGAAATTTCAATGAGTTTTGGACTCTTCCTTTAAAAATATAATTTACTAGCGGAAACACCCGGCGTTGCCCGGTTCCCTTCTATTAAAGGATAGTTTGTGAACAAATCTTGAAAAAAAAAATTTCCCGTGGAAAATAGTTTTCCTTAAAAATATTTCTGCTATCGTGAATATATCTGAAATAAATTCGATGAATTGACCTCCCAATTCTCCAGGAAAATTTATTCCCGACATCAATAAATTTTCAACATCATTCATGTTCTCAATTTTCAAAAGATAGAAATATTGTGCAAGTGTTAATTGTTATTAATATAAAAGCTTAACTATATATTCACGTACTTCTAAATATCTATGCTAAGGACACCTACTTGTAAGAAAATATTTGAAAATTGGTATGGTTTGCTATGGTGTGATTTTTCGGATTTTTGACGTTTCACCACCATCACTGTCAACTATCAAGTGCGACTTTTTTTATTTCCACTGGACTTAGAGTACAAAATCCACCTCCTGAATCGATTGGCGCTCTCAGATCATGACATTTCGACACCTGTCAAATTGAAAAGTGAAATTTCTTATTTTCTGTTGGTGCTAAAGTGCTGGCCGAGACAAAAGGTAATAACACCCTCCTTAATCGATTGGTGCCCTTAGATTTTGACATTTCGACACACGACCTGCAACGCACAGAAGAGAGGAGCTGTAATACGGCAGTTTTTGCTCTTATAGCATTGCTGTTACCATTTTTGTTATACATGTGAATGATTTACTCTACGGAGCGAATGTTTCTCACTTATTTGGGAGATTGTGAAAGTATTCGCCGTGTTGATTTCAACATAACTAAATTTTCACCGACAAACATGTGATACAGAAATTGATATTTTATATAGTAAGATGCATTCATGACGATAAAAAAAAAACAATTTGTATTCGCGGACAGAACAAATTATTAACACGACGGGATGCTTAGGTAAACGAAAACAAACAGAGGAAAATGGAAGAATAGGAAATGTCAGGAAATTAACAAGAAATAGAAAGATCGTAAAAGAAGAAAGGATAGTACTAGATTTTTTTTACGATCTAGGCTAAAGATATTCTAAATGTTGCAAAGCGAGAAAACTTTTGTGCAGATTTTCTCGGCGCGACTTTGAAGAGAAAAAAAAAGCGAATGGGTGATGGTATGAATTTTGACTCGAGAGTGAGGGTTATTGGCTAATGAAGTCAATGATCTTGGAAATTAAAAACAAAGGAAATGAAAAGCTTTAAGTTCGGTATATTTTCCAATGTCGGTTGGTGATAGGACAGGGAAAATTTGCGGAATCAAACTAGGTATCAGTTTCCATCAGTTAAGACGGTTAACAATCTTGTGCGGATTACAATTTGCTTGCATACAAATTTTGCATTTTTCAACTACCTACTTTGTATAATTATTATACAACAAAATACTAATTTAAAAAGTACAAATTTTAAAGCGGTGAATTTGCCGAAGTTTATATAGATTTTTACTAGCCCCTCGGGGTATACTTACTTACTTTACTTTTGATGGCGCTCACAGCCCAGGATTGGCTTCGGCCTCAACTAACAAGCCCCTCCAGCCAGCTCTGTCCCTAGCTAGCCGCTTCCAGTTGCGCACACCGAGTGCTTTGATGTCGTCATTCACTTGATTGCGCCACCTGTTCTTCCTCTGCTGCGTACCCCATCGAGGTTGGATTCGAAGACTCGTCGGGCAGGTGCGTTGCTGTCCATACGCTCCACGTGCCCCAGCCATCTCAGCCGCTGTATTTTCAGCTTTTCGACCAGGTCAACGTCGCTGTATAGCCCGTATAGCTCGTCGTTGAATCTTCTCCTCCATACTCCTTCGATACACACCGGACCGAAAATCACACGAAGAATCTTCCTCTCAAAGCACCCTAGCAGATTTTTATCCGAATCTTTCAGTGTCCATGCTTCTGACCCATAAAACAGGACCGGGATGATTAGGGTCTTGTATAAAGTCTCCTTGGTTCTCTGAGAGAGGGCCTTACTACTTAAATGCCTTCTTAGACCGAAGAAACAGCGGTTGGCAAGAGTAATTCTTCGCTCGATCTCTGCACTGATGTCATTCTGCGATGAAATAGTGGAGCCCAGGTAGACAACTTCGAAGTTATATCTGTCCATCGTGATATTTTGCCCGAGTTGACGATGTTGAGATTCCTCTCTCGATGACAGCATATACTTCGTCTTGTCCTCATTAACCGCCAATCCTATTTTAGCCGCCTCCGATTCAATGCTCGCAAATGACCCTGCCACAGCTCGCTTCGTTCCGCCGATAATGTCTATGTCATCCGCATACGAAAGCAATTGAACGGACTTTTGATAGATTGTACCGCTGGCGCTGGTGTTGACATGTGCGTTGCGTACAATGGCTTCAAGGACGATGTTGAATAGGTTGCATGATAACGCGTCGCCTTGCCTCAATCCTTTCTCAACATCAAAGGAATCGGTGGTGTTCTCACCAATTTTGACGGAGCAGCGAGATTTCTCCATCGTCATCCTGCACAGGCGGACGAGTTTGGCAGGGATGCCGAGACTCGACATGGCTGTGTATAATTCGTCCCTTTTCACGCTATCATACGCGACTTTAAAATCGATAAAAAGGTGGTGTGTATCAATCTGGAATTCCCGGGATTTTTCTAAAATCTGCCGGAGTGTGAACATTTGATCGACGGTGGTTGACATGCCAGGCCTAAAACTACACTGATAGGGGCCGATCAGATCGTTGACAAAAGGTTTTAAGCGGGCCAAAAAATCTGCCGCGGGGGCAAAAAATCTGGAATTCCCGGGATTTTTCTAAAATCTGCCGGAGTGTGAACATTTGATCGACGGTGGTTGACATGCCAGGCCTAAAACTACACTGATAGGGGCCGATCAGATCGTTGACAAAAGGTTTTAAGCGGGCCAAAAAAATCTGCCGCGGGGCAAAAAATCTGCCGCGAGGCAAAAAAACTGCCGTGGGGCAAAAAATCTGCCGCGGGGCAAAAAATCTGCCGTGGGGAAAAAAATCTGCCGCGAGGCAAAAAATCTGCCGCGGGGCAAAAAACTGCCGTGAGGCAAAAAATCTGCCGCGGGGCAAAAAACTGCCGTGGGGCAAAAAATCTGACGCGGGGCAAAAAATCTGCCGCGGGGCAAAAAATCTGCCGCGAGGCAAAAAATCTGCCGCGGGGCAAAAAAACTGCCGTGGGGCAAAAAATCTGCCGCGGGGCAAAAAATCTGCCGCGAGGCAAAAAATCTGCCGTGGGGCAAAAAACTGCCGTGGGGCAAAAAATCTGCCGCGGGGCAAAAAATCTGCCGCGAGGCAAAAAATCTGCCGCGGGGCAAAAAAACTGCCGTGGGGCAAAAAATCTGCCGCGGGGCAAAAAATCTGCCGCGAGGCAAAAAATCTGCCGCGGGGCAAAAAATCTGCCGTGGGGCAAAAAATCTGCCGCGAGGCAAAAAATCTGCCGCGGGGCAAAAAAACTGCCGTGGGGCAAAAAATCTGCCGCGGGGCAAAAAATCTGCCGCGAGGCAAAAAATCTGCCGCGGGGCAAAAAATCTGCCGCGAGGCAAAAAATCTGCCGCGGGGCAAAAAATCTGCCGCGGGGCAAAAAATCTGCCGCGAGGCAAGAAAACTGCCGCGAGGCAAGAAAACTGCCGCGGGGCAAATAATCTGCCGCGGGGCAAATAAACTGCCGCGGGGCAAAAAAACTGCCGCGGGGCAAAAAAACTGCCGTGGGGCAAAAAATTGCCGCGGGGCAAAAAATCTGCCGCGGGGCAAAAAAACTGCCGCGGGGCAAAAAAACTGCCGCGGGGCAAAAAAACTGCCGTGGGGCAAAAAATTGCCGCGGGGCAAAAAATCTGCTGTGGGGCAAAAAATCTGCCGCGGGGCAAAAAATCTGCCGCGGGGCAAAAAATCTGCCGCGAGGCAATAAATCTGCCGCGAGGCAAAAAATCTGCCGTGGGGCAAAAAATCTGCCGTGGGGCAAAAAATCTGCCGCGGGGCAAAAAAACTGCCGCGGGGCAAAAAATCTGCCGCGGGGCAAAAAATCTGCCGCGAGGCAAAAAAACTGCCGCGGGGCAAAAAAAACTGCCGCGGGGCAAAAAATCTGCCGCGAGGCAAAAAATCTGCCGCGGGGCAAAAAATCTGCCGCGGGGCAAAAAAAACTGCCGTGGGGCAAAAAATCTGCCGTGGGGCAAAAAATCTGCCGCGAGGCAAAAAATCTGCCGCGGGGCAAAAAATCTGCCGCGGGGCAAAAAATCTGCCGCGGGGCAAAAAAACTGCCGCGGGGCAAAAAATCTGCCGCGGGGCAAAAAAACTGCCGCGTGCAAAAAATATGCCGCGGGGCAAAAAATCTGCCGCGGGGCAAAAAATCTGCCGCGGGGCAAAAAAATTGCCGCGGGGCAAAAAATCTGCCGCGGGGCAAAAAAACTGCCGCGGGGCAAAAAATCTGCCGCGGGGCAAAAAATCTGCCGCGGGGCAAAATTGGTATCATTGGTAATGTAGTTCATCATTGAAAAATTAAAAGTCATTTTATGAGAAAAGTTGTGCCAAATTGAATTTTATTTTACCTAGAAATAATTTTTAAGTCAATAAGCTTTACTTTGGCATCAAAATAATCATTTCGCACTTAAAAATGAAATAAGAATGTTTGAAATTGAGTTTAAAATAAGGAAAATATTATATTCACAAATGGCTTTTTTATTCTGTTCATCCGAATTCCTCACTCTAATATACAGGGTAATTCGCCTAAGATGTGACAAAAGCCAGAAAAACATAAGCTGATGATAAATCCACCGGTTGCAAAAATGATAATTAAGCAGTATTCTTCCTAGTTTTATGAGGAAGTTGGTTTCTTAATTTTTAAATATTTTTAAAAATAAAAGTCCTAGAACGATCCGATTTTCAGTGTTTGACTAAGAATTAAAAAGAACACTAATTTTTGAAAACAAAAACAGTACTTAACTACGTATAATTTTGAATACAAAATAGTTTGAAACGGAAAAAAAATTGTCATTTTTTCTCAAAATTTTAAGTTTGAAAATTAATTTTAAAAAAAATACTTTTAACTAAAACAATATTATTAAAAAAGAAAATTAAATAAGGGTTTTCTAGGCTAAGAAAAGGGTATCAAAGGTTGTTGTAAATGATACCGTTGTTTCTTAGGCAACAAAAGGCTTTATTATTATCGCCGTTAATAAGGCATTTCTGCCCCACTGTGCGTCGGAGTCACCAATGTTAATTGTCTATCTAATGGGTATGTATACACTTCTTAATAAATCAGCCCAAAGCGCAACGTGATGAAAAATAAATTAAACTTTAATTATTTCCACCAAAGAAAGAAATAATGCTGCTGGTGTTCTCTTGTCGAGTTGTCAAAGTATAATGCTTTATTAAAACTATTTAAACTAACTTAAAAGGTAAAGAATTAGAGTAACAAAGGAAAATAGAGCCGTTAAGCGCTTGCATGTAGTTTGCCCACCAACTATTAATTGAGCAAAACTGTTAATTGCAATCATTTGTACATCGTTTGTCTACGTTTGTACAAGTTTTAGATTCGTTTGTACACTCACCGTTATTTTATATAGCCACTTCAAATAAATTTACGGAGTTTAGCCCACCAACTATAACGCTCGAAAAATCTGGAAATGCAGTTCGATTGATAATCGTTTGTCTATGTTTGTCTTTTTTTTTCGTTTCTATACGTCCCAAATTTTTCTGACAAAAAAAAATTTTTCAACCAAATTTTATTAAAATTTTAAATCATATGCATTCTCGTTTGTCTCTTTTTTATAATGATTTTTCATCGTGTTAGTTTTTTTAATTTGTATTTTTTTCTATTTTTAATTAATAATTACTTTTTTTGGGACATGAAGTTGGCCCACCAAGAGCATTGTTTGGGTATCCACAGTTTCAACTTGTATACGAAATTGCGATACTTAAGACTTTATTTTTTTTTTCTATTCTTTTTAAGGAGTGCCCTGCATTTAGGCTGCATTTAAAAAGACTTAAGTTACACTTTGAGCATATTATTTATTCAGTTAAATTAACAAAAATAATTCCAATTCTCTAAGTACTTGTTCATTAACTTGAATTTTGCCGTCGACTTAACGCTATTAATGAGTTTCTTTTCTGTATTAAAAAGAAAGTAATTAAAAGTACAAATACCTATACATGCCTATTATAGATATTGTTAGGTAGTTCCAAAATGTTTGAGTACCTACCTAACTACCCACTTTTTGGATGTTTCTTCAGCGAATGACTTAGGGGGGTTTACTTAATATAAATCAAAATTATTTTAACTCGAACATAATCTTGAAATGTTTAACCGATTGCAAAAGTAATAGCCGACACTCTTCAAATATAAAACACGTCCGTTTTCTCTGATGGCTCGAATTCAACTGGAACTCGAATCTTTTTCTTTATTCCATATTTGCTAATTCTACTTCTAAACCTATCCGACAGCCAGTTTCCCCTCTTTCATATCACAAGTTTCTTGTTTTGTTTTCTTTTTATTTTTGACCGTTACAACTCGATCATCCTGACAATGTAATCGCCCCGATTTACGCCTAGTTGGTAAATTATTGTTAATCCAAGGTTTGATGTTAGCCACTTCCCATATACACTCATATGGGATTTGTGTCAATTGGAAACCTTCAACATCTTTTAACAAATACCTTTAATTTTTTAAAACCTTAACCACCCCATAAGGTCCTTTGAATTTAGGAGCTATCTTCCTACATGCACCTGGAGTAGAGATAAAGTTCTTCACCACCACGTAGTCTCCTACATTATATTCTTTATGAATCCTATTTTTATCTTTCATCTTTTTGTTTTATTCCTGTCCTTTTTCTATCTTTTTTCTGGCATCATCTCTCAATTGGTCTAAATTCCTATCAGTCTTACCGGGGGAGAGGTTCCGGTGCTTCCATGAACTGTGTTATTCATTGAAAACTCAATAGTTGGTAATACTCCATCTAGTGTCATCACTGCTCCTGCACTGGTAATTTTCGCAATCATTGGAGCGAGACTCCTATTCACCCGTTCCACCTGCCCATTTGCTTGTGGAGAACCCGTGGCAATCTTTATATGAGAGACATTGCTGGTGTTTAAGAATTGCCTGAATTCTTCAGATGTAAAAGCACTGCCTCGATCTGAAACAGCTACTCTTGGGCGATACGAGTTAAAATAACTCTTCAAACAAGCAATAGCTTCTCTATTATTTGTAGTCTTCACAGCGTACAGTCGGACAAATTTAGTTAAAGCATCAATTACCAGGAATACATACTTTTTGTTTCCACACTTCAGTGATACTGGACCAAAATGGTCAATGTGAATCGTTTCAAAAGGAACGCTTCCTTTGGGTATATTATGAAGCAGACCTTCATGCTTACCAAACTTGGGTGAAAACGTTATACATTTTAAGCAGTTGCTGATGTGTTGCTTAACCTTCTCACTCATTTGAGGGAACCAAAAAGTATTGAGGATGTTGTTTAAAACTTTATCCCTACCAACATGACCTCGTGATATAACCGAAGGACATTATTTTCCATAGACTCTGGGACATAAAATAAAATTTGTTTTCCTACTTTCTTGTACACTAGTCCATTCCTCATTTCATACATTTTACTATCTCCTTTTTCAAGTTGTTGCCTAATTTTCTTTATACTCTCATCATTATTCTGTTGGATCGATAAATTCTGCTCAAAATTATTCTCTTCAAGAACTAATGCATTTGATATTCTACTCAATGCATCAACGTGTTGCATTTTCGTATCATTTCGATGTTCCAATACATAATCGAAATTCTGTAACTCGAGAGCCCACCTTGCAATTCTTAGATTGACTTCTTTTTTATTAAGAGTCAGGGTTAGAGAATTACAATCAGTAATGATCTTGAATTTAAATCCATGAAGATAAAACCCTAATTCTTCTCAACGCATAAATGATGGCCAATGTCTCGAGTTCAAAACTGTGGTACTTTGATTCATCATCTGCAGTTCGTTTTGAGAAATAAAAGATAGGATGAAATTTCCCATCACTCTTCTTTTGTAAAAGAATTGCACCGAAACCTGATGCAGTCGCATCACAGTGCACTTTATTTTCATCCCAAGGGTTGTACAACGCTAAAACGGGGGATTCACTCATTTTTTGTTTCAACTCTTCAAAACGATCTAACTCCTCTTTTCTGAATTTAAAAACAGCGTCTTTTCGTATCAGGCTGTATACATGGTTGAGCAATCAACGAAAAATCCTTAATAAACCTCCTAAAATATGAGCATAGGCCCAAGAAACTATGGACTGCTTTCACATTCTGAGGTATTGGGAAAGCCTCTATTGACTGTACTCCTTTATCGTCCGGTTTGATACCCTCATTTGTAATGTAGTAACCTAAATATCGTATCTGTAATACCATGAACTGACATTTATCCAACCTCAACTGTAACCTGTTCCGTACCAATCTTTAAAAAACTTCTTTCATTATCACCAAATGTTCTTCCTCAGATTCTGTTGCTATCATTATATCGTCAATGTAAATAGTTACCTTTCCTTTCCTTATTATATCTTCAAAAACTTTATTAATATACCTTTGAAATTCGAGTGGTGCATTCCTTAACCCAAAGGGCATTTTCAAGTATTCATATTGACCCATAGGAGTCACAAAGGCAGTATATTTTCATTCACACTAATATGATGGAACGCACTCTTCAGGTCTATCAAAGTAAATATCTTTTTATTAACTAACCCATCCAGCAAGTCATCTATCAATGGGATGGGTTAGTTGTCTTTTTGCGTTACCTTATTTAAAGTTCGGTAATCTACACATAGCCTAATGTCTCCTGTCTTTTTCTTTACTAACACAACTGGTGAAGAGTTGTCCGACCTACTTTCTCGAATAACTCCCTGCTCCATAAGCTCATCTAAAATAACTTGTACCTGCTCTTTTTCGAAGTATGAAAGGCTTTTCGTCGTTTAACCGAAGCTTAATATCGTATTCAACTTCAGGCACTTCGGGCGAGAACAGTACAAATAATATTTTTTTATAATTTGAAAAAATCTTTCTTTAGTTTTATATGATAATTCATCATTTATTTAATAAAAACGATACATTAATACTAAATAATTTAAATACAATTTCTACATTTCTTACGAATTCTTCGTCGGAGTCCGAGTTAACATATCCGATGGCTGGTCTGGTCAATGGTAGTTTTCTTTTCGGGCATTGGGCCGCCAAATGCCCCATTCCCGCACAAACATGGCACGCTCCTTGTGGCCTCCTTTTTTTTGCATTCGGAAGCCATGTGCCCCATCGAATTGCAATTGTAGCACCGGAATTGTCCACCGCCTCCGGTCGCCGGTCGTACTGCTGCTGATGTTGTTGGTGCTGTCTTCGTCTTCGTTGGATTCTTAATAGATTTGAACGCCTCCAATAATTGTGCCTTCCTCTTGAAGCACTGCAGCCCTGCTCCCGACGCAAGTGTTCAATCATCTCTTCCTCATCAATTTTTAATCTATTACCAAGTATGATTTTTTCTTGGTAATAGCTTTGGAAGGTCTCACCTTGTAGCCACTTCCTGGCTTCGAACAATCGTTTAAGTCTTAGCTTCGAAGGACGGTCATCAAAAATTTGCCTCATTTCCGTCATTAGTTCGCCAAACACTACTGTCGTCATATCCTCTCGTGAGTGGAACCATTTTTGTGCCCTATCTTTCAACCTCAATGATACGGGCACCCTCATATTGTTGTCGTCTAGCTTGTACATCATCTGAACATTTTTTAATTGACGTTCAAAATGTTCAAACGACTCCCCTACAACGCTAAAATATCCAACTAGCTCTTTAATTTGATTTAAATTTTCGCTCTGTCATCATTCATTTGTCGCTCATTTTTTTCCTTCTCGCCATGGTTTCTCTTCTTCAGCAACTCATTTTCTCTCTTTAGTAAATTCTTCTCTCGTTCGTTCATTTCCATTTCTTTCTTTAATAATTCGAACTCCTTCTTCATTTGTTCTATTTCATATGTTTTCTCTCCAGTCTTTTCTGCTTGTCTTTCTGTCGTTTTTTATACATCCTGGTACTCGTCTCCATCGTCGTCGTCAGCTTCGTTTCGTGTTTGCTCCGATACTTCCATCATTCTCAGCACTAGCTCCGCCCTATTTCCACTGGTTTTCTTCCCCAACTTCCTCAGCGACGCTTTCAACTGCGCAACATTATAATTTTTTAAATTTTCTGCATCTGCCATCGTGGTTTGGTTCGTTTTTTTTGTTTTTGTTTTTTTTTTCGTTACAGCCAACTGACAAAACAGGCACAGCCACGAATATAGGAACCGCGTACACAGAACACACAAGCGCTGATGACTAAAACCACGTACACGTAGCACACACTGATGTTGGTTGAGTTTCTTTATTAGTAAACGGGGGTTGTTTTTTCTTCTTTTTTTTCGATTTATCAAACGAGTATTTTTTCCGCGATGAGCTTATGTAATTATTTTTTTCGCTTGGCGACGAGTTCTTTCTTATTATTATTTTATTCGAGTAATCGTACTTTGTTTTTTTTTTTTCATTTGGCGAGTTCCTTTTTTTCGCAATGGACTTATGGACTTACTGGGGTATGCCACTTCTGAAATTTTAACCGATTGTAAAAGTAATAGCCGACACTCTTCAAATATAAAACACGTGCGTTTTCTCTGATGACTCGAATTCAACTGCAACTCGAATCTTTTTCTTTATTCCATATTTGCTTATTCTACTTCTTCCAGTTCCCCTCTTTCATATCACAAGTTTCTTATTTTGTTTTCTTTTTATTTTTGACCGTTACACCACCTATAGGTGGGTAGTTTTTTTTTCTATTTATGGTATTGATTATTACAATTACCTTTTCATTATCATTATTTCAACATTATACATTATATAATATATTCATTTAAATTCTTGGTTTAGCGGCGATAAACCTGCTAACTGAGAGGAATCGCCACTGCTGGAAGGTTATTTTTAATCCAACGAAGAAGAGCTTCAAACTCTATCAAACACTTTTGGTATATAAAGTTGTCATAATCTTACTTTCTCCAAAAAGATGTAAAGATTTGTTCCACTGCTCGGTGAGATAAACCATCAGATCACCAGTGGACCGATTGCTAGAAGCGTTCGTTCTTCAAGATATTTCTTGAGCTGAAAATTAATCAGCGTTTCCATGACCGTTAGGGCATTTGGTCGATAATTCGAGGGTGAAGCAGATTCGCCTTTTTTTCTAGCGTTGGAGAACACCTCTTCAGAAGGATGGGGGGGTACTATCCGGGCCAGTGGATTTGTCAAGATCTTTCAGAACTCTAGCAACTGCACGAGTGCGAAAGAAGATTTGTCCCATATAAAGGTTTACGCTCTCAAGTACAGGAGGGTGCATAATACTTTTAGGCAGCATCAAATTATAAGCTAACTGTACTGTAAGCAAATTGGCTTTATCTTGCGAGGTGTGTCGTTTACCGTGTATGTGTCGTTTACTGCACTGCTTATACAATTAAAATTAACATATAATTATATTTATGAAAAACAAATAAATAAAGAAAGGAATTAACAAACAAATTAACGTATTTTAATAAAAGAACGAGAAACAAACGAAATTCATAGCTAATCCATATAAAAAGGCGCAAGCTTCACTCTCGTATAAATCCAACGTTTCGTCTCCTATAAAATTTCATATGTAAGATGAAATATTGGGAGTGGATTTGTTTGTCGAATAGGATTGGGAAGTGGAACTGGTACGGTGCAACAGATGCGGGAGATAATTGATCTCATTTAAACCACATACAAATTTATCCGTATTCTCTGTGAATATTTTCCTTGTTGAAGCTTCGTATTTTTTCAAAATAGCTTTTAACGGCCTTTAGTCCTTAAAAATTGGCGTTTCTTCCCGGCGCGGCGTTCTCACTTGCACTCTTCAGTTGACAGTGAGGGCATTGTCGAGATGCAATTTTTATTAAGTTCAGTCCAGCTTACATACATTTTACAGCGAAAATCAATTGTTAACTATATCCAACCCATCTATTCTGAACTCATACGGTTAACTTCCAGGTATCATTGACTACACCATCCCACAATTCCGCTTCGACAAGAACTTTCAGGTTGTCATACCTTCCCGATCCACATGGGATGATGTGACATTCTTGGAATACGAACCGATTCACTTTTATACGGACGGTTCAAAAACCGATGATGGGGTTGGTGGAGGCGTGTACTCAGACTGAATTAATCTTAGTCTCTCATTTCGTCTTCCTGACCATTGTAGCGTGTTCCAGGCGGAACTTTTGGCGATAAAGGAAGTTTTATCGTGGCTTAAAGAAAACGTGGTATCGACGTCGGATATCCGTATCTTCTCAGATAGCCAAGCTGCTTTGAAATCTCTGGACTCTGTCTCTACAAATTCTAAAACGGCCAAAAACTGTGGCTCATCTCTTACAGAGATGGCACAACAGTTCAATATTCACCTTTGTTGGGTGCCAGGCCATAGGGACATTCTGGGAAATTGCAAAGCTGACGAACTCGCCAAAAGTGGAACAACACTACCTATTCTACCAGACAAGGTAGATATCGGTATACCTATCGCTACTTGCAAACTTATGCTGAAGCAAGATGCTATAAGGAGAACAAGCTTTAGGTGGAATAACATCACCACTTGCCTGGCAACTAAAAAGATCTGGCCAGTGTTGGACACGAGGCGCTCTAAGTGTTTGTTATCTTTAAGCAGATTGCAGATCAGCTCCATAATTGGTGTGATTACTGGACACTGCCTTATAGGCAATCACGCCACGCGGCTTGGAGCATTCGCAAATGATTTTTGCAGAAGCTGTATGGATGAAGAGGAAGAAGAATCTATTCCTCATCTTCTCTGTACAAGTCCCGCCCTATCTCAAAGACGTAAACTCCATCTTGGGGATTTCTTCTTCGATGATCCAACAGATCTAGAAAGCTCGGACATTAAAGGCTCTCCCAAACCAATGCGGAACATTCGTTGCGGCGAAAAAACATTCGCATGTCAAAATTTATTTACATGGTGATATATGAGAGTGCCCACACCAACGCGGCGGAGAAACATATGAAATAATTTTGAGTGACGAATGTTTTTTCGCCGCAACGAATGTTTCGCATTGGTTTGGGAGAGCCTTAACAGTCTCATGCGCTTTGTAAAAAGCTCCAATTGGTTTTAGCGAGTGCGGAGAAAATCTTAGATTCATGTGGTATCACAACGGAACAATCGATGGTCTAAATGTGTCGGCTTCTTGGCTGCCAGCCACTATAACCTAACCTAATCTAACCTATATCTAACCCAATTAGAATTTCTAATAAAGAATTGTTGGAAATTTTTTTACCCGTGGCCTGGCATTGTTTATATGTGATACGTATTTCTCTTCGGACAACTTCTCCCTTTCATCCCAAAGTTGAAACTCAACATACAACAACTCTTCTTACTTTTTATCAACATCCAACAACTCTTATTGCTTTTTAAAAAAATCGGCATCTAATTCTTCTTAATTTTTTCTCAGCGATTTTTACAGTTTTTGTATGGACTTAGCGTAAGTTCGAACATTCTTTTTTGTATTTTGAACTGCCAAAAAAGAGAACATACTGAGCTCTTCTGATGGGTTTACTGTTGTTGTATTTTCGTCGATTGTAACACTATCAGCTTAAATATTTTTCTAAATATTTACATAGGTATGTACATTTATCATATTTGTATCAAGAAATCAAAACTGATGTATTAATATCGTAAAATAACAATCGATCAAGCGCCTCGTACCTTCGTAGTAGTTTCACAGTTCTCTACCACTCCCACTTTTAATA
Source organism: Melangyna quadrimaculata (assembly GCA_949320155.1). Lineage (NCBI taxonomy): Eukaryota > Metazoa > Arthropoda > Insecta > Diptera > Syrphidae > Melangyna > Melangyna quadrimaculata. The sequence goes on along the minus strand of OX439483.1, from coordinate 204,555,148 downwards.
TTTTTTTATTTGTGGCAACGTACGTTCTTTTTAAATTCTTCCATCGGATTTCTATTTGCTTTGCAACTTTGGCCTCGAAACCACTTATTTTAATTTCGTTTTCCACATTTTTAAATATTTTTACATTTCTGAAAATTTTGGAATCAAAATATTTTGAAACGTTAAATTCCTCTATGAGCATTAGCATTATCAAGGTTTCTTAATTTTTCCAAATATTGCATATGTATTTATATTTCACGAGAAAAACAAACAAAACAAAGCAAATTAAAATATGTACATACACACACACTTAAAACTCGATTCCTAAATTTTTCAATCCAGGTCAACTTGTATTTTTCGATTCGATTCAGCTCGAAAAGTCGAATTGGATTGAAAAAATCCTATTTGCGTCTAATATCGGTCTACATGGAATTGAAGTCGAATTCAATACTGATTCAATTCTCCATGTAAATGGAGTAATATTTATTTTTGTGACATATTAACTGTGAAAATTTAAAAATATTGTTAATACAAATAATAAATAAAAAATGCCAAACAAAATCCAAGAGTCTCTGAAAATAATCAATTTATATCGCGAAATTGAGTGTTTGTGGAATATAATTATTTTGTACCTATTTAGAAAAGGTCGAACTTAAAAAAAATTGCATATGAAAAAATCGGAAAAGAGCTTGGAATTCCAACAGACGAAACCAAAAAAAAATTTGAGATAAACCTATGTTTTGGAACACATAAAAGTGATAAAAAGTTCAAATGTTTCAAATTTGATTCGATCAATAGTATCTTTGTGGTTAATATTATTCTGGAATGTCAGCAAACGTTTCAGGAAGTGTTTATATGTCAAATAAAATATTTGTATTTATGTTTGGTCATTATAAAAATAATTGTGAAGGTCGAAAGCAGTTTTAATAACAATATCCGGTGTCTAATTTAACGTCCTTACGATAACAGATTCTTAATCGGGAAGTAGGAGGTCGCCATTTTGGTATAAGTATGCCAGACAAAATTGAAGTAAAATGAGGACACCAGGTCCAAAATATTGGGACAAATCGGGACTAATTGAAACTTTAAAAAACATAAAATCAAAACAAATAACACACATTAAGGAACTTAAAAACATTTGTATTAATGTACATACAGGGTGTCCTGTAAGTAATGGATAACCCTGAAATGCCGCATAGTAGACTTTATGACCGTCCTGAAAACTGATAAAAAAAAGTTCTATCCCAACCACAAGAAAAGTTATATGCATTTTTTTGTTCAGTGCATTATTTTTTTTCTTACTTTACATTTTTGAATACCACGACTACAAGTGAATGAGTTCCATCATTTGTTTTTTTGCAGGAATATTTTACATTACTTGTGCCAACACATAAGTAGAAGAAAATTATTATAACTGTTGGACTTCTTAGAGAAAAAAATTATTTAACATTGAATTTCAATGCAAAATGTGAAAACAAATAATTTTTGAAAAAGTTAAATCATAGCTGGTATACAAAAAATGCATGAATACCTGAGTGGCCAACTATTTTAAAAATATGCGCGTTAAATGCAGATTTCAAAATGGTATTACTTATTATTATATCTAGAGTCAATAGCAAGTTATTGGTAAAAATCTGCAATACTAGAGTAAATTTAGCAAAAACAAAAGTTTTCAAAATTAGCACAGTAAACGTGAAAATAATACCAAGCGTTGAACGTAGCAGATTTTTGATTTATTGGCTGTTTCTATGATGTTGTCCTAATGATAAATCCAAGCTTTCATCTTCTAGGGCCGAATGCATTATTGATAAAAATGTCAAAAAAGTGCAAAAAACGGTTACATTTTCGAGCTTGTTTTGAATTTTACCTGTTCTATTGGGCTTTAACAAACCCATCAAATTTTTTGTTGGTTGCTATTTTTTATTTGTTATTTTCTCCAAACAAAAAGTCTTCTGATTCAATTTTAATTGTGTTTTTTGAATAGTAAATTGTAAGATCCTGAGAAAGTGAGAACGCATAAAATCGTAAGTTTTTTAAATTTTGAATTAAAGTTTTTGTAATTTGATCTTAATTCATAAGATTAAGACCACGACTAACACTTATTTATATCGTTTTTATTGTTCATTCTTCAGAAAAATTAACGGTCTAAATAGGTGTTTTCCTGAACCTGCTTTTTGATAAATAAGACGTTTGATTGAACTTTTTCGATGCCACGTATTCTGTATTCTGCACAAGAATATGCAAACATGCGACTCTGTATAGGAAGCTGCGACTCTGTATAGGGAAAGGTACCCTAACGCACGTCACCCGGATTATCGAGTGTTTTTTAGAGTCCATAGCTGTTTCTCGGAAGGAATGCTGCCTGGTAGTGGTGTTGGTGGTGCTGGCGTGGGACGACCCCCTCGAGGAGATACCGAAGACTTAGTGCTTGCGGAACTTGACCGAGATCCTACAGTATCAATCCGAGCAATAGCACGACGCACTGGGATCGGAAAGACGACTGCGCATAATGTGCTAAGTAAATATAAATATCATTCCTTTCACCTAACACGGGCGCAAACTCTCCAGCCGCAAGATTTTGAAACGAGAATGAGTTTTTGTCGACAAATGATAATGAAAATTGAAGAAGATCCGCAGTTTTTTGACAAAATTCTTTGGAGCGATGAGTCGACATTTAAAAGAGATGGCCACTTATCTCCATAATCTCCACTTCTGGGCACTACAAAACCCAAACATCATGAGGGAAGACAGGTCCCAGTACCAATTCAAAATAAACTATTGGACTGGGATTCTCAATGGGAAAATAATTGGACCCTTTGAGTTGCCGGGGATTTTAACTGGCCAAGGTTATTTGGAGTTCCTCCAAAATGATCTCCCAACCTTGTTGGAAGAAGTGCCTCAAGAACTAAAGGAATCCCATTGGCTTCAAAATGATGGTTGTCCAGCACACTATGCTGTGCCTGTGCGGGCATATTTAAATGCCAGATATCCAGGCAGATGGATAGGACGTCTGGGACCAATTTTATAGCCACCCCGTTCACCAGACCTAAATCCACTTGATTTTTTTTTATTGGGGATGCATTAAGGAAATCGTATACAGCAAGCCGATCAGGTCTTTAGAGGAGCTAAGAAATCGTGTGGAGGCACCTGCATTACAAATTTCCGAGCAAAAACTTGCACGTTATAAGAGTGGGTGGAAAACAGTTTGAGCATTTGCTTTAAATAAAAAAAAAAATTTAAAAAATTATCTATTTTTGTTTTTGTTTTCTAACTAAGTGATCATGTGATTAAAAGCTGGCTCAAAAACTTTTTGCTTAGAGAAAATAACAAATAAACTAAAAGCAACCAACAAAATATTTGATGGGTTTGTTAAAGCCCAATAGAACAGGTAAAATTCAAAACAAGCTCGAAAATGTAACCGTTTTTTGTACTTTTTTGACATTTTTATCAATAATGCATTCGGCCCTAGAAGTTGAAAGCTTGGATTTATCATTAGGATAACATCGTAGAAACAGCCAATAAATCAAAAATCTGCTATGTTCAACGCTTGGTATTATGTTCACGTTTACTGTGCTAATTTTGAAAACTTTTGTTTTTGCTAAATTTACTCTAGTATTGCAGATTTTTACCAATAACTTGCTATTGACTCTAGATATAATAATAAGTAATACCATTTTGAAATCTGCATTTAACGCGCATATTTTTAAAATAGTTGGCCACTCAGGTATTCATGCATTTTTTGTATACCAGCTATGATTTAACTTTTTCAAAAATTATTTGTTTTCACATTTTGCATTGAAATTCAATGTTAAATAATTTTTTTCTCTAAGAAGTCCAACAGTTATAATAATTTTCTTCTACTTATGTGTTGGCACAAGTAATGTAAAATATTCCTGCAAAAAAACAAATGATGGAACTCATTCACTTGTAGTCGTGGTATTCAAAAATGTAAAGTAAGAAAAAAAATAATGCACTGAACAAAAAAATGCATATAACTTTTCTTGTGGTTGGGATAGAACTTTTTTGTATCAGTTTTCAGGACGGTCATAAAGTCTACTATGCGGCATTTCAGGGTTATCCATTACTTACGGGACACCCTGTATGTAAGTTGTTTCACATTTAGGTTTTAAAATTCAGTCTTTTCTTCATAGGTACATAAAGTTGTTTAGAATAAAGTAGTAAAAATTAATTTCAGACATAGTTTAAATTCACAAACGCATCACTGCGCAAATGATGCGCAATCAGTTTCGTCAAAACATTCATAAAATAGATCAAAGCGAAATCAATTTTTCTTTTGAAGTGAAGTCAGAATCTAAATAGAGTCATGAACACACATACAAAAAATGTTTATGGTTGTATGCATTTTATGAATGTTTTGTAGAAAGTGATTGCGCATCATTTAAGCAGTGATGCGTTTGTGAATTTACACATATTTGTCACTTGAACTTATTTTTGAAATAATTGTTCGGTCAACCGGGTCTTCCTTTAAAAACAAACAAAACTCCTTACAATTATATTCACAATACATTTTAATAAGAAGTTCTGCTTCGAATGTGTCAATAGACAAACAAAATTGGTTTGCTTAACAAAACGAATATTCCTATCATACATCTTAGCGATATTAAAATTTAATAGTATACTTTTTAAATAAATCAAAATGTATTAATTCAGGTATGCAGAAACAGTATGAAGTAAATAATCGTACTTGAAATATATAAACTTAGACTCGTCGGCGTGGATGAATCTCACAGTCAAATTTAACAGTTTTTTTTGTCTCTTATTGGCCGCGATCGGAAACCTATGCGATAGTCGATTCACAATGCAACGAGTAAACGCGACGAGAGCGTGCCGTGATTCGCTGTCATTTGTTTCTAGTCATAAAATCGTTGCCCAATTTACAATGCGACGAGTTTTTTGACGACGAGTTTTTAAACAGCGTTAAATTATTTATTGTTTTTGTTCTTGCTGTGCAGTGTGCATTCAAAATAATGAAAAAAAAAAAAAAATCAAACTGAAATTACTTTTATTATTTAATGTCGGTTTCGAGTGGACAGTTCGGAGTTACTCCTTCTACTCCAGATTTTCCATATTCGATAGGGATGGAACATAAACAGTGAAAATGGAGTAACTCCGGACGACCAAGCGAAAACGGCATACAAATTATAACTGTTTTTGTCCATAGTTGGGCTAGGGGAAACGATTTTCGGCTAAAAATGATAAGAAATTAAAACAATACAACATTTTAATATAGTCAGTCAACACAAATAGATCTATAATATAATTTCATTTTCAACGTAATTTATTTTTTTTTGTTAATTTCCGCTTATCTGTTGTTTTCTTTATTCTTTTCTACAATTTCACAAAATTCCCCATTAGTCAAATATAAAAACCGTCGACGAGAGCGTTTTTTTTTCAATTTTCCCAACTTTGGCGTAACGTGACGACGAGAAACGTTTCATTGTGCATACCCTGGCGTTCCCTCGTATACTTACATGCAGACCTGTATAATTTAAGCTTGAGTTGAAGTACAAGTACAATTCCTTGGTATTTAAAATTTTAAAGTACTAGTACAATTGCTCGGTACTTGAACTTGAAAATTTTAAGTACGAGTATCGAGGAATTGTACTTGTACTTAAATTCCACAAGGGAATTTATAAAATTTGTAATAATACTGTACTTAAATACTTTTTCAAATACTTTTAATTCCTTTTAATTCCTTTTGTTTTTCTTATATTTTTTTTTTACAAAAGGAATTTAAAAGGAATTATAAGTACTAAGGGAATTAAAAGTATAGAAAAAGTATTTAAGTACAGTATTTAATTACTAAAGTAATTAATACAAATTTTGTAAATGCCTTTGTGGAATTTAAGTACAAGTACAATAATTATTCGGTACTGGTACTTAAAATGTTTAAGTACAAGTACCGAGGAATTGTAATTGTACTTTAAGTACAAGTACCGAGGAATTGTACTTGTACTTCAAAATTTTAAGTACAAAGGAATTGTACTTAAGTAGTACTTAACTCACAATATATTTAATTACTTTACAGCTCTGCTTACATGGTTTGAATCGGTTTGCCAATGCTACGATGAGCTCTTGTCACGCTCACGTTGCGTTTTCTCGTCGCATTCCGAATCGATCTTAAGATAGTTTCGTATCCATAGGTTTTCGAACGGATTGGTTATTTTTGACATTTCGCTTGCAACACAAACGTATATCTACCAACATTTTTCAGCTAGCATGGATAGCAAAAGCTGTTTTGTCATCAGCTCAGGATTCCAACAACGCGAACCTATCTGGATAGATCTACATAGGTTTCCGATCGCGGCCGTTACTGTACGAAATAAAACAATACAATGAAGTGAAGTAAGTTGTGTTTGACTCATTTTTTTGACACATTCACAGGTATGGCAAAAGATACGAAATGAATAATTTTAAACAGAGATGCAATCAAAACGAAATGATTGATCAGAAAAAAGTTTCTTATGAGAGAAAGTGAAAAAGGAGTTCAGTGAATTTTTTAAAAATTGATATAGAAAAAATTACTTGACTGCTTCCCGAATTCCCTGACTTTCCTTGACCAAATTTTGTTCCCTGACTTCCCAGCTTAGTGGAAACCATGCCTTTCTACTGCCGGAATCAAAGAAAGCCATCTTGTTGACACATGGCGCAAGAGTTCACTCCACTCCTCTTCTCCGCACCAAGATACAAGATCTGAAACCCGATACAAAGTTTGGAATATTACTTCTTTGAAAACTATAATAAATCCCCACTTAAATTTGTTTCACAAAGATGTACTTATTTAAGTTTATAGAGTAATTAACGCTTACAAGAAACACGTTTGCAAGAACAAAACTCGATTAGAAAAAACAAGAACAAAAGCACCCTAAATTTACTCATAAACATCAAAAATATTTTCACTTTTGACAAAAACTTTTATGAATTATAAAAAAAAACAATGACACAACGAAAATTTTTCTAAACATTTACTTCTATTTTATATGTAAGGTTCGTTGCATTTAAGAAACCTTCCTGAAGCCTAGTATACAGTTCTTTTGAACGAAAAAAAAAAATTAGTGGTGAGAAATTTTTTTTTAACATCTTGGGTGAAACGAAAAATGTCTTCTTTTTTTCCACAAAACATTGTCACTGACATTTTTTTTCGCGAAAAATATTCGTGGTGAGCAGTGGTGAGTACAAATTTTTTTGTTAGGGTTGGTCCTCAGCTCGATAAAAAAAAAAAAATTAGCTAACTTTTTTTTCCGCAAAAATATTTCCCATAAGAAATGCATGTAGTTTTTTTTTGTTGAGGGTTCGTATACTAGGATTAAAAGTTAAAACAAAAAAAAAAAACATAAAATTCATGAAATTTAATTAGACCATGACGAAGACTTCAAGGAGCAACTATGTATTAAATATTTGATGTCGAACATAATTTATGTATTTAAAACGCAGACGTATTTATTTTCTTCAAGTACCCATAACAAAAATGCTAAAAAATACCTACTTTAGTTCGTTTATTGTAAAAGAAACTTATTTTGTACATCTGTAAATATTGTGCAATATTTTTCTTATAAGCGTTATATAAACTATGAAAAAAAACATGTGTTTGCAATAATTAACCAAACACCAAACTTACCCTTGAGTTTGGTGACAGTTTTCGTTGAAGAACTAAATTCGTTGAACGACATTATTATGATAGCTTTTATATCAAATCGTAAAGATGATTGAGCCTTCTTCAAGGAGTTATGTAGTATGTGGCATATGCAGCCTCGTGGCAGAATATCCGGATTTTCTTTTCTCAACTCAGTAAACACAATTTAACCGCAGCATTATCAGCTGAGTAAGAAGCTGTCTTCATATGAATTTTTATATCTCCAACTCCAGAATGAGATATCGAAAATTCTGTTAAGCATAATTAGGGCTGGCCACGAGACGAGACTCTGCGAGACTTTTGTAAGTCTCGTCTCAGTCTCGTTAAAATCGACAATGTTCAGTCTCGTCTCGGTCTCGTGTCGGTCTCGTATAATAAGTCTCGTCTGCGAAAAATTCGATTTCCAGCCAACTTGTTGATTATTGGAAGGAAATATTTTGGATTATAGTTTGAATACGTAGAAAATAAAATAAATATTAAACTAAAAATATTAAATAAATTGGATTTTTTAATTTATTGGATTCTCTGTAAATTTTGGTCCAAATATACAGTCTCGTCTCGGTTGCTTAAATGCCAGTCTCGTCTCGGTCTCGTCATGCGAGACCGAGACTTTTCTCGTCTCGTGGCCAGCCCTAAGCATAATTTGCAAATCGCTTTATGTGCGATTCTTACGCTTCTTAGCCATGGATATACTTTTTCCCACTGTTTATTGTAACAAAACAATCTTTTCGCGGTAACTGAATTACATTGTTTTGTTTTTGAGCCAGAAGAAAACATGCCTGATAAAAAGCTTTAACAATTAAACAATTAGATATGAATGCATTTTTAGTCAATTTACTTATTTGTCTACTTAAAAACAACAATATTCATCAGATTTAACACATCAAGGTATAATTTTATTAAATTATTTAACTATATTATGTTTATCAATTTTTACAAAAGATCGCTTGGATATGAAAATGACATTTGGAATGAACGAGCTTATTATTAAATGACATTGGGCGCGTTCGATTGATTTATAAAAGATATGGGTGAATGAATTCAGAGAAACAATTATTACAATTTGAATCTTTTTGAAAATTTTTAAACGAAGTTAAATAAAAAAAGGTAAATATCGGGACAAAATCGGGACTTTTTGAATATCGGGACAGGGTCAAAATATCAGGACTGTCCCGTATTTCTGTCATTATACTGGCAAAAGAATGAATTTGCTCATATACTGACAGAAAAATGCCAATATGCCATTCGTGTAAATGCATCATTATACCCTAAACGACCTGCAAAATTTCAGCCTGGTACTATCTTTTTCCATTTACAATTCTTATTTTACTGCACTACGAGGGCACATTCAACTGTTATTCTTGCACTACTCAAGCGATAATTAAAATTGTTTGCTTTGTGGTCAAGCTTTCGTAGGGAGTGGCAATGGCACAGTGGATATAGTGTTTGACTGCTAACCTGGACGTGAGGGTTCGAGCCCCAGTCTAGGCAGCATTCTTTTCCATATTCCCCAGTTTCAACTGGATGCCACCCGTGGAATTTCATGAGATAATTAACATCTTATTCTCAATCCACTGTGTCAACAAAAATCTTTCCTTTCCTTCTATTCCTTCTAACTAGTGCCGTGCATTGCATTTAAAAGACCTGAGGTCTTACAGGTATATAGTTAAATTATTATTATTATTATAATATGGTTTCATCAACGTTTTATCTACAGGAAACGCATCGTTGGCGTTGCCAATAAAAAAGTACGGTATTGGTCTCACTGCACCTGGTATAAGAGAATCGGCACACTTAGTTTTCTATTGGTTAAATTTTCATGCAGATATGACTCTGCGTGCATTATAATTTCTGAATTTATTCCTTTTGTGTGTACATCTGTATAAATAAAACGATAATGTGCACCCAAATGGTCGGGTGCCACCCCACAAATTGTGGCACGCGGGGCAAATGGTTGCTTCCAAATTGTTATCTCCTAAGCAACTTTGGAATTTTGATATCGTATCATACGCTCTGGCATTTATTGCGAGAGTTCCTTTAGTTGAAATGACAAACTTTTCATCCAATTGACGTACATATCTTCGGGCTCAGTTTTCATTTCTAAAATCTCGGCAATAGCATGTTTCGTATTGCGTAGGTTTTGGGACATATACTTTTCTTGGATTAACTTTCTTTTAGTTCCACTGCTAGCCGAATTTGATTCTTGCAAAAAAGCAGCATCAGCTGGTTCAAAATTTGATTCATCATCCTGTTGCTCAAAATTAATCGTAGAATTTTCCTTACGTCTGAATTCTGATGTGGAGCATTGAATGGCAAGCATTTTAAAATAAGATTTCCACCGAAGTAGTGATCAAATTTTTATAATTATAAAGACTTTCGCAGCATAATATTAGTGGCTTAAGTCGATGCACAATTTAGAGTGCTTATTATGCTGCATGGTTGTAGACACACAGTCAGTGCTGAGGATCTGGAAAGAACACTTCTCTAGACTGCTAACAGCGCGGCCGGCGGCGAAGACAGCCAAGATTCCGCTAGTAGGCAGAACACACTATTCAACTTGGACGATGATGGCCAACAGCTCGTCCACCCGACCTAACCGAAGTGCGGCTGGCGATATTCAAACTTAAGTCGTATTACAAGGCTGCTGCTGGTGTGGATGGCCTACCAGCCGAACTATTTAAATCAGCGGGAGATGAATTGGTTAGGAGCATAAACTAACTCCTTTGCAAAATTTGCTCTGATGAAAGTTTACCCGATCAATGGAACCTCGGTATAGTGTGCCCCATCCATTAAAAGGGAGATGCTCTGAAATGCACCAACTACAGAGGAATAAGTCTCCTAAACTTCACCGTCGCTTATGAAATCTTGTCGGCTATCCTGTGTGACCGCTGAAAACCTTTTGTCAACAATCTGATCCGCCCCTATCAGTGTGGTTTTAGGCCTGGCAAGTCAACCGTCGATCAAATGTGCACACTCCGACAGATTTTAGAAAAAACCCGGGAATTCCAGATCGATAGACACCATCTCTTTATCGATTTAAAAGTCGCGTATTATAACGTGAAAAGGGACGAATTATACAGAGCCATGTCATATCTCGTCATCCCTGCCAAACTCTCAAACTGTCAAAATCGGTAAGAACGCCACCGATTCCTTTGATGTTGAGAAAACATTGAGGCAAGGCAACGCGTTATCATGCAACCTATTCAACATCGTTCTTGAAGCAGTTGTACACAACGCACATCAAAAGTCCGTTCAATTGCTTGCGTATGCAGATGACATAGACATTGTCGGCAGAACGAAGCGAGCTGTGGCGGGCGCATTTGCGAGCATTGAAACGGAGGCGGCTAAAATGGTATTGGCGGTTAACGAGGACAAGACGAAGTATATGACAGTGAAAGGAATCTCAACATCGTCGACTCGGGCAAAATATTACGATGGACAGATATAACTTCGTAATCGTCAAGGACTTTGTCTACCTGAGCTCCACTACTGCCTCGCAAAATGACATGAGTGCAGAGATCAAACGAAGAATTACTCTTTCCAACCGCTGTTTCTTTGGTCTTAGAAGGCATTTAAGTAGTAAGACCCTCTCTTAGAGAACCAAGGAGACTTTATACAAGACCCTAATCATCCTGGCCCTGCTCTATGGGGCAGAAGCATGGACACTGAAAAAATCGGATGAAAATCTGCTAGGGTGCTTTGAGAGGAAGATTCTTGTGTGATATCGGTCCGGTACGTATCGAAGGAGTGTGGAGGAGAAGATTCAACGACGAGCTAAACGGGCTATACATATGCAGTGACGTTGACCTGTCAAAAAGCTGAAAATACAGCGGCTGAGATGGCTGGGGCACGTGGATATTATGGACAGCAACGCACCTGCCCGACGAGTCTTCGAATCCAACCCCGATGGGGTACGCAGCAGAGGAAGAACCCGTAACAGGTGACGCACAGAAGTGGAGGGCGACATTAACCAACTCGGTGTGCGCAACTGGAAGCGGCTAGCTAGGGACAGAGCTGGCTGGAGGGGCTTGTTAGTTGAGGACGAAGCCCATCCTGGGCTGTGAGCGCCAGCTAAAGTAAGTATTATGCTACAGTAATAGTATTGTCAGAACATTTTGATGAGATTGTGACTGCAAATTACCGAATTATGTAATCAACAAGACAATGTAGACACTAGAGGTGCGGCACAGAATCTTTTGCCTGCTGTGTGTGCTTTATCATTTATTTCCTTTATTTTCTTTTGGAAAGATGTATTAAAAGAAGTTAATTTATCTCAGATTACATTGCAAAGTAAAGGCTTGAGTGCTGATCAATTATCTATAATAAAAAGGTTCTTCCTCTTTATATTGAAGAAAACCGTAATCTAATTGTTGAAAAAGCAATAAATCTTGCTGTAAGAATATAGGAAAAGTATGACATTGCAATTGAAAGACCATTTCGTCGTTAGAAACCTATGGCCAGTGATGCACGGCTTACCCTGACAGCTGAAGTTCAGAAGGATATGTTGGAATGTCTTCACCGGTTCAATACTGAACTTTTAACTAGATCGATAGTGCACAGACTAATGCAGACAGATAACGTGCTTTTGTCAAACATTGAAGAAATGAAATAAGCTCTCAAAATGTACAGATATCTGTGATGAGGTTTCAGAATTTTTAAAAAGATAACGCAATGATCAAAGCAGAGAAACAAATTAATCGATAATTGCATTCAAGAGTAATGAGCCGTTATCTGGTGGCACTCTTAAGAACCATTCACATGAGAGCGACCAACGACAGACGAATGAACAAACAAATGGGAATCAAAAAATTAATAAACCTTAATATTTCACAAAATCTATTCAAAATGGTACAATTCGATTTAAGATTAATTTTAAAATTATAAAATCTGAATTTGTATTTGCTTAAATATGAGAAATTTGAGAAAATAAATTGATCGTAGCGAACTGTGGCTATTCGCGACGAACAAAATGTTTTCTTAAAATTCTATTGTTTACCAATAAAAATGTAGGGTTTGTTTCACAATGTCTGACTAAAGTTCGAATTAGTTACTCGACAATTAAATTATCTGTAAAGTAAATCCTCCCATTTACAAACTTTGCATTTCACTATTATCAAAATTATAAATTTATATGTCATTTTGCTACTCGTAAGTTATTCCAGTTTTCCAGTGAAAATTGTTTTGACTGATTAAAATATTCATAAAATTTTTCAAAACTGTTAATTGACGTTCACTTATCATAATAATAGGCTTTAGTACGACTAAAAATGGAAATAAAGCACGGGTTGTGGATGGCGGCTAGAATCCAGAAAAGAAATGTGCACAGTGAAACCAAAAGATCAGCTTGAAAAAACATCACATCAAAAACATAAATGTTAAAAAAGGAGCCAAGTTCTTCTACAAACAAAATCCTTTGCGTATCAAGTCAGCCGTAAAAAGGAGTGAGATCTTAAAAAACGCAAAGTTCAAGTCTATTAATGTTAAATATCAAATATTTAACATAGAGTTATATGGAAAACCTCGAAATTATCAGAGAAATCTGATATTTAATGATTATTGACTTAAATTGAGTTAGTTTACTTGGCAAGTTTTTTTTATTACCTAATTACTCAATTTTGCAAAGAAAACTTGCCAAGTAAACTAACTCAATTTAAGTCAGTAATAAATAAAGTCAGTCATAAATAAAAATAATTTAATAACAGATTTCTCTGATAATTTTGAGGTTCTTCCATATAACTCTATGTTAAATATTTGATATTTAACATTAATAAACTTGAACTTGGCGTTCTTTAAGATCTCACTCCTTTTTACGGCTGACTTGTTACGCAAAGTTTTTTGTATTTAGAGAACTTGGCTCCTTGAATATTAATTCTGTGAAAATGGGTGGTTGCCACGCCCACTGAACGTAAAATCTGAAAGTTTTAATTTCCCCTTTGCCTTCATGTCAAGTCCTATCGCTCTACCAAATTTCATTACTTAATGACAATCAGAAGTTTTCTACATAGTTAATATCAATTCTGAGAATATGAGCGGGTGCCACGCCCCTGAATGGATAATTTAAAATGTTTCAATAACTCCTTTGTATTGACCACATGATTTACCAGTTTACCAACTTTTATTATTCTGCAACAATCCAAAGTGATCCATATAATTAATAACAATTCTGTTAAAGTGGGCGGATACCACGCCCCATGAATTCTAAATATAAAATTTAGCCTATGTTTGCTGTTCAAGTTCTACCGCTATACCAAATTTCATCATTCTACGACAACCAGAAGTGCTCCATATAATTGATATAAATTCTACGAAAATGGGCGGATGCCACGCCTTCTGAACGCAAAATCTCAAATTTTAAAATTTTGCATTTGCTTGCATTTCTAGCCCTACCGTTTTACCAAATTTGATCATTCTACGACAGTCAGAAGAGCTCCTCATAATTGATATCAATCCTTATTCAAATGGGCGGATGCCACGTCCCCTGAATGAAAACTCTCAAATTGTAAAATGTTTCCTTTGCCTCTACTGTAAGTCCTACCGCTGGCGCTGTACCGAATTTTATCAATCTACAACAATCAGAAGTGTTCTAGTTAATTTATATCAATTCTGTGGCGGGTACCACGCCCCTGAATTTTCGATTTTTCCCTTTGTATAAACCACAAGGCCTACCGTTATGCGAAATTGCAAGATTCTACGATGTCGGGAAGTGCTCCATAATTTTGATGATCTGTCAGTGAGTGAGTGAGTCAGTGAGTCAGCCAGTTACGGTTTTTGCAATTTTTGCAGTCTTATATCTTGGGAACCACTGATGCTAAGGAATTGAAATTTGGTGAGTTGACTAAACCTGGCTTAGCAAATGCTGTGAGTTTAAAGTTTCTGGCTTTATTGGCACTGAAGTTATAGGGGGGGTCAAAAATCGCCTGAGCTTGATCCTGTAAAAAGGGTGTAGTGCCAGAACTTGGCTGGGCACTACCGTGCCCTTTGATTTAGCTTTATGAGTTAATTATAGCCACAATGTATGTACATTGTACATACATACATACATATGTGAGTAGGTACTCGGACAAAGAGTACCCAGCGGGAAAAATTGAAAAATTCATTGAGGAAACATCAGCTTTTTCCTTGAGGAATGGCAGCTGCACCGTCCACTTTTCAGCTGATTCCTTTGATGAAATTAACATGGGCATGTCCTAGGCGGGAAGCACATGCTGAAAATCCGATGAAAATTCGCCAACGAAATCACTACTTCGTTGGAAGTTGTTTATTCACCGACCCAGATGATGAAAAACATGATGGTTGCATAGTCCGTGAATTCACTACATAAATGTATGTGGTTTATTCATCAGTTCAATGTTTTCGATGAAAATGGTAATGAAAATTCAATTATCAAATCACAAGATTAGTGGTAGTTGTTTATTCGGCAATTATAGTTAATTCAATATTAAAAATGTGAAGAAAATTAAATAAATAAAATTAATTCATTACTCTGTTGTGTATGTGTTGTGAATTTGTGATTGCTTAATTAAAATAAAATATAGAAATAAAACTTTAAATTTAATTAAAGTGAAATCACTAGGTCAGTGGTTGTTGGTTAATCACCACTTCATATCCGAAGTGGTGATTAACCAACAACCTGAAATACTTTGAGACAATCTGATATTAATAAATAGAAATTCACAAGTCTTCTTATAATATTTACTGTCAGTAGACAATGTCAACACAGAGAACACAAAAAAAATCAACTTCTATCAAAACACACAATGGCGGTGCACACTTTACAAAGCATATGAGTGGACATAGACGATGAACTGATGAACTTCTACATGACTTTTCAACAGTTTTCTTCATCTTATAATTTTCCATATCAAAAGCAATTTTTAATTCAACGAAAGAAAGGGTTGTTTTCACACAAAGCAGAAAGTGGGTTCAAATCTATGAACTGAGGAAACATTGCATGACTCTTCCCTTAGGGGCCAGTTATAGCTATCATTGAAAACCATCATTGAAAATATTAATTGTTAATTTTGAGTGATTTAGAAGTTAAAACAAATGATTTTTGTGATGCCAAAGTAAAGTAAATTGACTTAATAATTATTTCTAGGTAAAACAAAATTCAATTTTGCATAACTTTTCTCATAAAATGACTTTTAATTTTTCAATGTTGAACTACCTTACCCATGATCATTGAAAAAATTAAAAGTTACGTTCTGTGGAAGATATGGGCCAAAATAATTTTTTTTTGGAGGAGAAATAATTTTGAAGTCGTAAGCTATATTTCTGCATTAAAATATTCAATGATTAAACTTTCGAAGGGTCTCAAAATCAACAGCTAACTTTTTCAATGATGAATTTCAATGATAGCCCCTTACTAAATCATTTCATGTCGTTTCCTTTTATTATCTGGCTAGTGAATTGATTGCTGTTGTCTTGTTGTTTTCTAAACACACAGCGAAAAGTGGGTTCAAATCTATGAGCTGAGGAAACCTCGCATGACTCGTCACTGACTAAATCATTGCATGACGTTTCCTTTTATTATTTGGCTGGTGAATTGATTAAAGAATTCAGTTATAAAATTCATTGGGGACGATATTTCCCGCTGGGTAATGTTAGATTTACATGTATGGGGCCAGTTATAGCTATCATTGAAAACCATCATTGAAAAAGTTAACTGTTGATTTTGAGACCTTTCGAAAGTTTAATCATTGAATATTTTAATGCAGAAATATAGCTGACGACTTTTAAATTATTTCACCTTCAAAAAAAATTCATTTTGACCCATATCTTCCCCATAACGTAACTTTTAATTTTTTCAATGATCATTGGTATGGTAGTTCATCATTGAAAAATTAAAAGTTACGTTGTGGGGAAAATATAAGTCAAAATGAATTTTTTTTTGAATTTGGCCCCTATGGGGACAGTTATAGCTATCATTGAAAACCATCATTGAAAAAGTTAACTCTTGATTTTGAGACCTTTCGAATATTTAATCATTGAATATTTTAATGCAGAAATATAGCTTACGAATTAAAAATTATTTAACCTATAAAAAAAAATCATTTTGACTCATATCTTCCCCATAACGTGACTTTTAATTTTTCAATGATGAACTACCTTACAGAAAAATAAAAGTTACTTTATGGGGAAGATAAAGATCAAAATTAATTTTTTTTGGAGGAGAAATAATTTTGAAGTCGTAAGATATATTTCTGCATTTAAATATTTAATGATTAAACTTTCGAAGGGTCTCAAAATCAACAGACAACTTTTTCAATGAAGGTTTTCAATGATAGCTATAACTGGCCCCTATCTTAGTCTGCAAATATATGAAGAAAAGTAGAGCGGGACAAATGTATGCCAAAACTCTGAGCGTGTGAAAGAGAACCATCAAGAAGATGAACATGTTCGTCTTCATATCTGCATTTTGGCACTTCCTATAGTCTGCATGAACGAAGATCTTCTGCATTTTGGTGTTCCCCCTCTATCTAACAAATGTAAATTTAAATTTTGCATCCCCTTTTTTTCAGAAGTCGGACGAAGATACATGTAAATTCACCATAAATCTGAAAGGTTTAATTCAATTCCTTTTTTTAATTATTGCAGCCTATACAATGGATAGTATATATACATATATATAACCATTGGAGAGAATGGCAAGTAAAATCTTTATGGAACAACTAGAAACCCGAAAAAATGAATGTCTTAATATGTGCATACTATGTATATGGGTAAAAAGAATCAAAAACAGAGAAATTTGGATTTAAGAAAAATATACTGAAAAAATAAATGTTCATAATATTTTTGACTAATTTATTTGGTACATCTTGCATTTTTTGTTATGATAATGAAGCATTCATTTATTTCTTTGTATGTACGGTAACATTTGAAAAGAGTTAACAACTTGCTACGAGTTCATATTTTTCATTATGATACCAATGTTCATCCTTTGTCGTTCAGATCAATTAAAATTTTATGCAGTTCTGCGTATGCAAATACAATGGTTTGTTGGTTGTACTTATGGAACGTTGCGGATGGGTTTCTGGAGAGTAATATGTAATTAAAACATATGAATACACGACACAACTTCATCCAAAAATTGCATTACAACATTTAAAAACAATGAAATTCGTCCCTAACAACACTGTCAAGCCCAGAACATTATCTTTATTTGTTTTATTGGTCGCAATAACAGCTGAAAATATTTAATGTTTAAAATCCCATTTGTTCATTCATTCGTCGTAGAGCTGTGTCAATCGTTCATTTTGAAAGATCGAAGCAATCAAGTATTGGTTTGTTCGAAGATTCGTTCATTTAAATCAATCGTTCTTTCAATCAAACAAAAAAAAATCATTTCTTCTACGATCGTTTCGATCTCTTCCCCTTTTGAACGTTTCATTTTCCCAATCGGATCTATCTCGGTCGATTAGCTTTTTTCATTCCTATCTGTCTTCTGTCAACGAAGACAAGGGTAAACGATCTCGTACTATAAAAGTAATGCAAATACATACATAATTTTTAAAATATATGCAAACACTCATACGTATGTTTGTAGGTTCTATTTTGATACGAATCTTTTTCTCATTTTCGGCTTGCTTTGAATTTACTGATTATCGATTGAAATCGATCTTGGAACTCCGTTTTGAGATTACAGCCAAAACCAGTTAAACAAAAAGAAATCAAAGTTCCGAGTTGTTTCCAAATTTCACGCAGGAAAGTAAAAACAAATAGGTTTTAGAAAAAAATTACATTTTATTTTTTTGAAAATAACACATTGTTTTGTTTGAATTCTATGTGAGTGAAAGAAAGGCAGCTTACAAAATAAATACATCAAATATATATTTGATGAAATTATTTTGGAAGGCAACTTAAGGCCCAACTATAATAGGCATAAGCAGTGGCGGATTTGGGGGGGTGGCTATAGGGGCTAAAGCCCCCCCCACAGGCGGTTCTTAAAATTGATTGGAATATAGAAATCAGAATCAGGAGTCAGAAAAAATAACGAAGCTGGGGCTACGCAATTTATTTGCTACATATGTTTTTTTCTAAGCCCCAAATTTATTAGGTTGGGGCTGAATTCTGAAGGGAATTGTACAAAAAACAAGTTCGGGACTACGGATAATTGACAGAAAATTGGGACGAACAAAAAAAAACAGCTCGCGAGTAGGGCTTGACAAGAATTGGGGCTAAGCAAATAATTCCTTTAAAACTTACCTTATTCCAGAAAGTTTTTGGGCTTGACTCAAGAGACTGTCAAGTCCAAGTTGGAGCTAAGGCTTAAAGAGATAATTGAAAAAAACGGGGTCGGGGCTTAACAATTAACATGCCAAATGAAAAAACAATTCACCCTAAGAACTTCGCTTACTTTGCAAAAAAACGAAATTGGGGGTAAAACCCGTGGATAATTTGGGAACAATAAATCAAAATCTGAGTTTTCTTTGGGCACTCAGAAAACCATGCGTGTGAATATTTGCAATCCCTCTGGACTGACGTGCAAATTTATTGACAGATTTTTTCTTCTGGTGGTTTAAAACTTGATGTGGCTGAAAATTGAAGGTATATACATTTTTTTTTCTATCTCCACTTAAAAATATTTTAAATGTTAAATACTACAAATGTTATTGTACGTAATATCGTGGGAATGCCAAAATTCAATTACTTATATAACTGTAGATTTTAACAAAAAAAACTTTAACCTGAACTAAAACTTTTTTATATTAGTTATTAGTTATAATTATAAAATAAAATCAACATCGTCACAATAGTTAAAATAATTTGTTCTTCAAGGGAAGCGTATTTCTCTTTTCACTCTCACAACGAATGTTACATTTCCTCGTCACTCGAAAACATAAAAAAATAATTTCAAATAGAAAGAAATATAATAATTTATTATTATTATTAAATGGCAGTTGTCAATAAGATTTGAGAATGATTATTACGATCGTGTTCTGAACGTTGCACTGATAGACCAAGAGCCTACAGCAAATTTTGGGAGTGGATTGCTAACCAAAACATGAGAATTATGGTTTGTAGGTGCATATATCGCGGTATCAAAAACAACCGTCTGGCAGGTTTCTTTTTCAGCCTTTGGCGGGGGTGGGAGTTTGAAAATAGCGATTTTCCAGTTTATTTTTTCATAGGTATTACCACTTTAATAAATTTAAAAAATATGTTATGTGATACTCTGTCATTTTCTTTACGTCAAAACGTCAAAATCTTGGCAATCCGATCAATAGAACTCAAGATATTAGGTTTTTAAGCGAACATTAATCGATTTTTTTGGAGACTTTGTTTTGTTGATTTTTTGTGTTTTATAATTGTCCAAGAAAAAGACGATAAGGTTCTCTTAAAAAGCTTATATTTTGAGTTCTATTGGTCGAATTGCCAAGATTATGATGTTTTAACTTAAAGAAAATGAGAAAATAAACTGGAAAATCGCTATTTTCAAACCCCCGCAAAAGGCTGAAAAAGAAACCTGCCAGACTGTTGTTTTTGATACCGCAATATATGCACCTAAAAACCATCATACTGATATTTTAGTTATCAATCCACTCCCAAAATTTGCTGCCGGCTCTTAGGCTATGAAGCTTAAATGGCAGAATACATTCGTTTAACTAGAACTACAGAATCATCTAAATTCAAGGTTTACTTTGAAACCGAATCAAGTACTGAACTTAGGTTTAAACATAAATTGTAGTTTAACTTGTGAAACTGGTCATTAATGTCTCAAACTGGATCTACCAAGCCCCCCCAACAGCCAAATCCTAGATCCGCTACTGGGCATAAGCAAACATAAGCTTATGTCAAAAAGCTAACGAAAATTTGCTTATGTTTGCAAAATTACCCCGTATAGCCACAATGGACTTAAGCGCGCATAAGGAAACATTAAAAAATACCTCTCCGCTTTCGCCCCACATTCGATTTTCAGCTTTGTGATTTGTTCCGCATTTTTAAATACAAATGAAAATGCGGCAACGATACAACAAAAACTACACACATACTCGTGCACAACTTGTGAATTGATTCACAAAACAGCTGTGGCTTGTGTTTTTTGCTGCATTTGTAAAATTTACTTATGCGCTGAGCGACTGGGATCGCTCTTGCTTATGCATGCTTAAGTGAACGAATCTGAGAAAATTTGAACGAAACGCAGCTAGACTCCATTATGTTCACTCGCATAGAGATTCTTTGTATTCGCACGTTTACTTATGGGCGCATATGCTAGCTTATGCCTATTATAGTTGGGCCTTTACACTTTGCTATCGCGGCAGTTTGAGGGACATAACATTTTCAAATGAGAACGAGAAGCATTTACAAATCACTTTTGAACTTTTGTTTACACTTTAATTAGAAGGCAACACATTTTTTAGTCAATTAAAATACTTGTAATGTTGTAATGTATTTTAATTTTACCACTATTATACAAAAAAAGAAATCTGAACTAAAAATTCAAAACAAATCTGACAGTGAGACTTGTTGACAGTGAAATATTCAGGAATCGAAACAAAAAGCACGTACACTGATTCAGCTAATTAAGCCCGGGACACACAGGGCGCGGTCTGGTGGTACGGTCAGAACGCGTCGTTGACCGCCGCGTTCTATAATGGCAGAAAGAACGCGATCTAGCTTTCGGCGTTCTAGTTTCGTATGTGTTTTTCTGTTGAGCAGTTGGTCGGAGTGCAGAATTAAAACAAAAATATGAGCAGCAGTTCTGACGGAGATGAAGCGCTTCTTCTAGTTAACTTTACAACCAATGTCAATGTCACACATCTAATTTCCTTTTTAATTTATCGCATAAAAATAAATAAAATAATAATCTCACATGCAGCTGTTTTGAGAGCTTTGACCCCTTTCACACAAGGAAGCTGAGTTGCCGGCGATTTTTAGTTTTTTTTTTGGCGAGAAGGGCGTAAAAGGAAGACAACACCCTTCTCGCCTACAAATTAGCTAGTTTCTGGCAACTCAGTTTCCTTGTGTGAAAGCGGTCTTTGTTTTGACTTGGTCCCTTTTGACGCTTGACCGTCGCGTTCTTTGTAAAAATTTACAAAATAAATTTGCCCGTCGCGTTCTATTCTTCGCCGCTTGACTTCTCCGCGTTCTATTTGAACAACAACAAGTGAATCTACACAAGACAAAGAACGCGACGGTCAAAAATGTCGCCCGCACCGCCAGACCACGTCCTGTGTGTCTTGGGCTTAAAGGTTCGTTCGACTCGATTGTTTATTCTAGGTTTTCCTTGGGGCCAAAGAGAGATCATTTCACAAATACCAAAAGAGTTTTTAACAACGGACTCCAACAGCTTTAGGTTAGACCGCACAAGGCGGATCTGCACAGCAGCGGAACTAGGATTCACAATAATTTGTATGAAATATGGAAGTTCAGTTACCGCTAAGTGCGTTATAGCTCATACAATTTCATACAAATATTGTTTTGCCGCGTTGTGAAATGTAGTTCCGATGAAGTGGTGTCTTGCCTTAACAATTTTTTTTAATTTGTTTACAAAATTTAACAGAAAAATCTTCACAAATTTAAAAAAAAAAATAAGTATGACAGTTTAATGAAAATCGTTACAGATAAATTAAATTCAAATATAATTCCAATAATTCGGATTAAAGGTTAGACCGCACACAACTGCAGCGGAACCACATTTCACGTTTCACGACGCGGCAAAACATTATTTTTATGAAATTGTATGAGCTATATCGCACTAAGCGGCAACTGAACTTCCAAATTTTATACAAATTATTGTGAATCGCATAATTTATATGGGAAAATATTCTGCAAAACAGATAATTTTATCTCATGAATTTGATACGGAAAGCGTAGAAAAAAACCTAATACGCTAGGGTAAGGCGGAAAATTATCTCGTTGCATGAATACCCTTATTTAATTGTAAGGAAATTTTCAACATTCTATATAAATAAATTATATATGTTTTCTATATTCATATATTTCAATATTTTGGCAAAATAATTAAATACAGTAGCTTACCAACCATCGCTTGAAAAGTTAACTGATTTATTATTTTGATAACAGAAATAAGAAGAATAAAAATAAGAGGAAATAAGAGAATAAATTGTAGTGTAAGCGAACCTTAGGAAAAATAAAGAGTATGGAACCATATGGATCTTTTTGTGAAATGCTTCACTTTCAGCCAGTTTCGTTCTTTAGAAAGATTAGTATTGAAATAAGTGATTGATTGTTTGTTTCAAAGCTATGTTTAATTCTCATTTCATTTGATTGAGAATAAGTTGGAAGAACGAAACATATTTCTTTCCGTTGAAAGACAGCTGCATGAAACGATTGACATTGAGATCGATTGATTCGGTTAACTGCGATTGCAATCACTCAATATTTTTGATGAACGGGGCAAAAACACCGAATCAATCACGATTGACACAGGTCTAATTCGTCGGTCGTTCGCATGTGTACAGTCTTTTAGACTGTTCCTTGTTCCGCATAACGGTAATTTAGGAATTGAGATTTGATTTGTCACCATCTGGAACAAAAACAGCCACCATCACTGATAGTTTTTTCTTACGGAAGCTGCCATTTTGTTCACAAAATTTTCTTCGACCGTGAGCTAAGATGCTAGAAATCAAAAAAAAAAAATCGTGGTCCACCCTAACATACCAACCGATATGAAATTTCTTTCGAAAAGAAATCTTAGGTTCCTCCGTCCCTATAAAATTTCCGTACGTAATCCGAGAACGTTTGTACAACCAATTTCTGCAATTTTTGTTTACTTCGCTCTGGCTTGTGCGTGTCAGTGATGCCAGACTTTTGAAACACGTTTTCCCGGAAAATCCCTTTTATCCCACTCCGTTATTATCAATATCCCTCAATTATCCCATGAAAAAAAACAAATTAAGAAATTATATTTCGTTATAATTCAGTGTTTTTATTATTTTAATAGGAACAATTTGAGATTGTTTCTTTGTAATATTGGGATACAATAATTATTTTTAAAGTTTAAAGTAACATAAATAAAAAAAAAATTTACTTAGTTATGTATATGGCCTTATGGGCAATGTACATATGGAGTCCATACATTTCGACAAAAAAAATACATTCTGGATATGATATGAAGTATATAGCATGAATTATTTGCCGTGACGCATTTGACGTATTCCTCGTTTTTTCCATGGTATGTGTGAGTTGAGAATTGAAAAAAAGTATCGTTGACGTATTTTTGTATGTTATTAGTTATGAATCAGTGTAAGAAAATTAATTAATTTAGATATAAATAATGAGTTCTTTTTTGCAAATTTGTTGATAAGTTGGATAAATTGTCTTATTTTATAAAACTAGTAATGGGTATTTGAGCATTACGTAAAATCCCTTTTTTTTAACTATGGGGTTCAAAAAATCCCTTTATCCTTTTTAGATAATTTTAGACGACAAAATCCCACAAAAAGGGATAAATCCCACGATCTGGCATCACTGGTGCGTGTCTGTTTATTTTATTTTTGATGAGTTCTGTTTCTGGCGTTTAACTACCACGAGTGGTCGTTAAATGACACACACAAACTCACATAGTCATCAAATGCATGCACATAACACAGCATTTTAATTCACATTGGCTATAAAAAGTCACTTAGATATTTTATTGGTTTTCCATAAGCTAACGCCTTACATGAAATCCGTGGTTGTTTTTCTCTAAACCTTCAAATATATTTTTTATTTCATCCCCATTCCAAATTCAAAGCCTGTGGTTTTACGGAAAGAGCGGTCATAAAATATGAGGTAGGTAGATGAGAATTGCTTTTGGATGGATGATGATGGCTTATGAATGTTGTTGGGGGTGGTCGCATCGTGTTTTGAACTTTTATTGCATATTTTTTTTTTTTTGGTTGTATTGTGATTTAAATGTTGCTCGAACATATTCTTTTTAGGATATCATAATCCGAATATTCAAAATCAATGGATAGCATCATTAATTATAAAGATATAATATATACAACAAACAAGGACTCCCGCTGTTATGTTTAGGTAGATGATCTGCAAAACATGGTTAAATGGACCGAATATATCAAATCATCGAATCAAAAATTTTGTTATGCAAATGTTGTTTGTCTTATTTGTTGTATTAGTTTTTGTGCTTTTATAAAAGATTGATTTTGATTTAAGGACTCATATTAGGTATACCTACCTATGTATGATTTTGAGTTTGGTACAGATTTGTGGTTTTATGTAGGTAGATTGTTTTCTATCATACATTGTATACTTACATATTTATATAGACTTCTTTGATGATTTGGTAAATATTTGCTTTGATATTGATATAGATTAGCAACGATGATGATGAGGATATTAGATTTCAGTACGATACCCTACACTGAACTAATTCTGAGCAAAGCTCATCCTATTGGTTGGAAACAGTTGATTGTTTTAGGATATCAACATGTTTGGGGAGACTGCCTAAAGGTTACATTTGAATTATTGACAAACCCAATAGACTACCTGTATATGTACTTACCTAAGTGGTTGTAATGACTTTGTGGTTTACATATCAGTTAACAACAAATACATGGCAATTTGTCAAGTACATGTTATTTACTTTTACAATGCACAAACGATTGCGGTCGATAAGGTAGAGAATATAGAAGTTTACATTAGGTACTTAAAACAAATTGGTTTGTGGTGAAGAATTTAAAATTTCAGAAGAGTCGAGCTCTAAGATATATAGGGTGGCCCAAATACAAGTTCCTGTTTAAAAATGCAATAAAATGCTTTCCATGTATAGGTATTATGGCCTTATTAGTAAGAGCAAACATTCCCATTAATTATTATGGAACACAACGTCGTTCAAGTGGCTGCCTCGGCTGGCTTCGCAGTAGCGTATTCTGTTACTCCAATTTTGCAAGACCTTTTTGATGGTTTCGGGCACATGTGCAAGATTTGAAAGGGTATAAAAGAGAAACCACGAAAGCCGATACTACCAGTTCAGAAGCAAACGCGATTTATCACGATAAAATGTCAACACCTTTCGAGAGGAAAAATACGTTGCCACAACGCCACCGGTCACCGGCACAAGGAAGGCAAGGCCTGAGTACGTCCATACCCCCAAAGGAGCCCTCCAAATATAGTTCGTGGTAGTGGTTCCGAAAACAATTAATACCATAGCCAACAGAACGCGGACCGTAAAAAAATTAAAGCGTCGAAAACAAAAAAGGAGAGGATCGAGTCCCCAGCTGCAACGAAAGCTGTAGAAGACCCCATTGACACGAATGCCGTTGCGGTTTCAGGAAACCCCGGTCCTTCACACAAGTGGCAGAGTAGCCAAAGGGACAGGTCCCAGCAACCGTCGAAAGAGCCACTATACTCACCCACTGCCAAAAATGTAGATAGACGGCCCAAAGTAGAACCGACCGAGCTCTATGCCGACCCTGCAAAGATAACCGCACCAGTAGAAGGAGGTTTCGATTTTATCGACCTCAAAACAACCAGCCAGAACCCCGCACCTTCAACTCACATGCCCACGTATACAACGCTAGACGGAGTTGTCATACACATACACAACGAGGCCCAGAATATCATGCCCTCAACAAAATTATACTTATTGACCATGCCAACCGCTGGTCCAGTACGGCAGCGAGGTACTTGAAACACCGTGCCCGAAGACCCTTTTGCCGACATATACATAACCAACCATCGGCACTACAACCCCAGGTACCGCGCGCCGCCGCGCCGGCCGTCAGAGATTGTTTTTTTTTTCTGCAGGGGCAGGTAATTGCCCAAATTAAAAGACCCGGAGAAGCCGAACTTTTTTTTTGAGAACCAATATCGTCTGATCTCATTCCAAATCCCCCCTCCCCCAATAAAAACAAAACAAAAATGTATGTAAATGAATTAAATAAAATAAAATAAAGAAACAAAATGAATTAAAAAAAAAAAAAGAAAAAAAGAACGAAGTTAAAAAAAAAAAAAATAAAAACAGAATGAAGTATCAAGTAAACACAAACAAAAATACAAAATGTACCGAAATATCGATCATTATTGAATTAAAATAAATAAAAAAAAAAAAACAAATGAATTATTTGTTTTTTTATTATTAATTTTTTTTTATTATTACCCGCAAAACGACAGAAAAGCATTGCAAAGGAAAAACATAAAACAGAGGAAACTTTTTCTAAGAACACATTTTAACGTTGGAGAAGAACCGGTTTAGACGAGAAGGTTCACGTCTCGTTTCCAAAGAAGGAGGGGATAAAAATATTTATATTTTCCATAACCAACAATTTGATTATTTTATATTAAATTAATCCGATCGACACCACTGTGTATTGCGCATACAGAGTCTCACCCATGTACACCACGCGAAGAGAACCATAGACCCACTTACCACCATAGCCCAGCATCAACTGATTAATAGACCGATGATGGCCCAGAAAACAATCCGGTAAAGGCGTGAACGACAAGAAAGCGTGAACGACAAGAAAGCGTGAAAGTTGCTTAAAAAGCCCAGAAAGCATAAAAGTACCAAATGTAAAAAGTAAAGGTAGAAACCAATAATTTTGAAGTAAAATAGTGATTGTAGTGATACTAGTGACTTCCCCCACCAGAGGTAAGGGGTCCTAGCCGGAATCAATATAATCACTAGGAAATAAAAGTGATAAGCAGATTAAGAACCGTAATTAGCCAGTGGAAACGCTGTTGATAAGCCTGTTAAGAGCCGTGATAAGCCGATTAAGAGCCGTGATTCGGGGTCAGTTATAGCTATGATTGAAAACCATCATTGAAAATATTAATTGTCAATTTTGAGAGATTTTTAAGAAAAAATAAATGATTATTTTGATGCCAAATGCAAAGCTAATTGACTTAATAATTATTTCTAGGTAAAACAAAATTCAATTTCGCACAACTTTTCTCATAAAATGACTTATTTTTTCAACGAAAAAACTAAAAGTTACGTTATGGAGAAGATATGGGTCAGAATGAATTTTTTTTTTTTTGAGGAGAAATAATTTTGAAGTCGGAAGCTATATTTCTGCGTTAAAATATTCAATGATTAAACTTTCGAAAGGTGTCAAATTCAACATCTAACTTTTTTAATGATGGTTTTCAATGATAGCTATAACTGGCCACTTAGCCAGTTAAAACGCTGTTGATAAACCGGTAAAGGGTCGTGATAAGCCGGTTGAGAGCCGTGATAAGCCGGTTAAGAGCCGTGATAAGCTGGTTAAGAGCCGTGAAAAGGCAGAGGAAGCGCTGTTGATAAGCCGGTTAAGAGCCGTGATAAGCCGGTTAAAAGCCATGATAAGCCGGTTAAGAGCCCTGATGCCAGTGGAAACGCTGTTGATAAACCGGTTAAAAGCCGTGATAAGCCGGTTAAGAACCGTGATAAGCCGGTTAAAGGCTGTGATAGCCAGTGGAAACGCTGTTAAGAGTCGTGATAAGCCTGTCAAAAGCCGTGGTAAAAGGTGCTAATTGCCCTATTATATAATAAACCCGATCCAGAACGAGAAAGAAGTCCTGCCTAAGGACCGAGAGACCAATAAGTGAGAGAACATCAAGCCAAAACCACCCGAAGTGTCCAGAAACAAGATTGGACCTAAGGCTTAGCAGAGAAGGCGAAATCTTTTTTCGAAGCAGCAGAGTAAAATCAACAATAAGAGCATCTATTCAAGAAAATTGTAAATCGCTAAGTCATAAAAACTAACTACTTTATTTCTTTACGACTAACTAAATATAAAAAAAAACCTTCTTTTGAACTAATAAACATTAATAAAGGAAGACCTTTTTGAAAACTAAAGTTTAAGTGTACCTCCTTTAGTCAGACGACCCTGGAATCCGACGAGTATACCTCAGTTTTTGGAACCAAGCTACATCACACATTTCTTGGATTTCTTGGATAATATTGGCCTTTAGTGATTGAATCGTTTCCGGATTGTTGGCATAACATCGGTCCTTCACGGTTCCCCATAAAAAAAATCTTATAGGTTCAAATCAAAGCTCTGAGGCGGCCAATTGACATCGCCAAGACGGCTGATAACACGATTTGGAAAATTTGGTGTGCAAGAGATCAATTGTGACAAGGACTGTGAAGGAAGCGTTGCAAAGTTTAACAAAGATATAAACATAATACATATGTATATCATCACAATTCTCACTATAGGTTTTCAAACTGATTTTTCTTTCAAATCCTGCTTTGCTTCCCTCATGAACTTTTCTACTCGAAAGCCAGACTTTTTTTTCAATCATGGACATGTTTTTCTCTATGTTTTTATTACACCAAATATCAAAGCTTTGATAGACAATAAATATTCTTGGACATTAAGAGATAAAAATCACAACCGCTTTCATCTAACACTAAAAAAACATGAACCTTAAGGACCCGCCCGGGTATTCACCAAACACAAGCCGAAGCTTATATAACGTGGCGGGAGGCGGCCGGCGCTCGATGGAAGTAAATCGCTATAAAAAATCAAATGTTTTATTTTCTTCCTTTTTTACGACTTTTCTCAGACTTCAAGACACAGAATATAGTCCTTTATACTACGGGAAAGTTCTGGCATTTAGTATATTAGTTCTGGCTTTATGGCGAATGTGTCTTGAATAATAAACACAAAATATATTTATGAACTGCTCTCGCCTGATTATAGGTACATACCTATACATAGCTTTCGTTGTCCTTGCCCTTCTTTATACCTGAAACTGACACTCCCGTCCCGACACGTCATGTCCTTCAGGGATTTAAGCGATTAAAGTTCTGTCCGTGTCCACATTCCCGTCTGTTTACGGGTAGATGGTCATAAAACTGCGGTTCACAACGTTTTGTCTGGGGGAGTTGATGGAATTAGGTACTCCGACTCCAATGGAACTTTAGTATATCCCAGTATGTGATATTCACCTGAAGTTGGTTGGAAACACAATTTTACGCTTCATGCTTTCACAGTGTATAGAAAGTGCGGTCGAAAGTCCTTTAATGAACAAAAATAAAAATAAAAAAACAGAGAACGAAAAAATTAAACTTAAAAAAAGAAGTGAGAAGAGCCAAATTGATGGAGCTGAGGTGTTAACAATTTTGAAGAATTTAATACAGCCTCGGTATCAGTTTATGAACTCGTTGGATTTGGATTCAACGATATCTAGGTATCTAAAGCCTTTGGGGTTCTATACATAGATTGTGGTACAAAACAAAACAAAAAAAACAACTTGAGTACCGAGAATGAATCGGAAGTTATTTAATATTGTTCAAGTTCGATGGGTTTCTCGCAGGGTGAAGAAAACTCAATCAGTCGATTGAGTGCCTTCGGAACACTCGAAGT
This sequence comes from Melangyna quadrimaculata, assembly GCA_949320155.1. NCBI lineage: Eukaryota > Metazoa > Arthropoda > Insecta > Diptera > Syrphidae > Melangyna > Melangyna quadrimaculata. The sequence continues at coordinate 204,525,253 of OX439483.1, read as the reverse complement.
ATTTGGATTTTTTTTATTTCGTGGTAATAAAGTCTATTTATGTGGAATGAAAAATTATTTTTTTTTAAATGGATTTGGGTGAACAAAAAAAAAACAAAATCTACTTTTATAAGACTTTCTGTAAAGGTTCTGATTGAACTGAGATCACAACAAACCCTATATATAATAAGTTAATTAACAAATTCTTCAATTTTGAATTAGAGGAGGGGGAGAATTCAAGTGGAAGGCCACTTTTAATTGAAAAAAGGAAAATTAAATGAATCAAAGGTTTTTTTTAATTTTTTACAAACAAACCTAAAGTATTCGTTGGTTGCTTAGTTGGTTAGCCAATTTGCAGGAACATTTACGACTCCGGACCTTATCACTTAGTTTTTGGATAATCGCATACGAAAGTTGTCATCTTCACCGTCAGTAGGTAGGTAGGTAGGTAGAGATGGCGGCCACAAGCATCCTCGCTCGATGACCCATTTAACAGAATTGATACCATAACTCGTTTGACCTCTGGATTAAAGAAGATTTCTTAAAGAAAATAAGTGTGTTTGGTGATAGACCTCCCATTTGATCATCGCCTACGCCCCGAGTTCGGCTGCAGTATGCTAATCTAAGCAATTTGCTGATTTGCCCAAGACGCATACGATCTGATCCATTAGGTTGATCATCTAGTCTCACACTCGGATATGGTAATCTCCGTCTGCTTACACAGCATGACTTGTGGTTACCAGGGGAAATACCACCCACAGGAGACAAAACTCAGCCAATAGGATTTGGACATAGAAAAAACACTCAATAGGACCGAAGTTGGCAACTAAAAGCCATCCACACTGTGCCACCTATAGGTATTAGGTAATCGTTGACTGGTATTGAAGCGAAGATCGGCCCGATCGAGTGATCGTCCGGTCCTCGTGCACCATGAGCCACCTTCAAACACCAGTAGTCCGCTAGCTCACAGTCATAGGAGTTCGAGGAAGAAAATGGTGCAAAACGAAACCGAAGTTGATTCTAGATCCAGTGACATTTTCTTGGATTTGGACATGGGAGAAAACACTCAAAAGGGTCGAAGTTCGCAACTAAAAGCCATCCACACTATGCCACCTTAGGCAACCTGTTGACTGGTATTAAAGCGAAGATCGGCCCGATCGAGTGATCGTCCGGTTCCCGTGCACCATGAGCCACCTTCAAACACCAGTAGTCTGCTAGCTCACAGTCATAGGAGTTCGAGGAAGAAAATGGTGCAAAAATAAACCGAAGTTGATTCTAGATCCAGTGACATTTTCTTGGTTTTGGACATAGTAAAAACCATGAATAGGACCGAAGTTCGCAACTAAAACCCATTCAGACTGTGCCACCTAGGCAACATGTTGACTGGTATTGGAGCGAAGATCGGCCCAACCGTGTGATTCTCCGTCAGTGAAACTGAAGTCAAGCCATTTCGTCGCATTAAGTAAAGAAATCAAGTCTTTGATCTTCATTTCGGAAAGTTCGTTAAGGTCGTCAAAAAAGGGCTTCCCAAAAGATTGTCAATCTGGAAAAAGCGGGAAATAAAAGACTGTTTCCTTTTCCTGCTGGTCCCCACAACTACGACTGTGAGTATTGTAGTGGATGCCAAGCTTCGCCGCATGTTCTCCTATTGGCCAGTGTGCAGTGCATGTTGCAACGATCCTGTCTATGTCTCACCTGGGTCTGAACATTAGGTTAATAGTTCGAGATTTATTATAGGTAGGCCAAATTTGTTTAGAAATGATACAGTTGGTTAATCTTTTCCACCTACGATAAGATTCTGAGAATATATTGCCCTTCATAACTTCGAGAGGAATAATGATTCTTTATGCAAGTGAGTTGTGAAGGGCTGAACCTTTCCCTACCAGCTCCTCAGCACGTTCATTCCCCTCAAGACCACTGCGATCCGAAAATCAGAACCCTGAGGTAAGTGTTCAGGCTTAGAAGCTCATACTGGCATTGCCGTACCAATTTAGAGGATGATGTAGCCAAATTAATGGCTTTAACACCCGCTTGACTGTCTTTGAAAATAGCCGTATTTCGGTTCTGCTCTGGATCTTGTCTAAGTAGCTTGCATGCTTCCCTGATTGCCAGTACTTCAGCTTGAAAAAACACTAGCAGTCAGGTAGCCGAATAGACCTAGATATATTTAGGGATTCCGAAAAAATATCTATCAGTAAAGATAGTTGTGTTGAAGTTTTTTGCCAAGACGTCATCATTCATTTAAAATCTTAACCGAGTCTCATTGTAGGGGTACAGTATTCAGTGGGAGTTAAAAACATTTCGGTTGGAATCAAACCCACGATGTTGCTGTGCCCATAGGGTTTGGCAAACCAGGAGTTCGATTCTTTTATTCTTATCGCGCTGCAAGATACCAAGTATTTAATGTGTTAATCTGGTGCTAAAAGGTGCAGAAAATAGGCTAAAGCATCTGTTGGACAAGATCAAATAGCCTCTGTGGTGCCAATGCTAGCTGTTCTTTGAACCGTTCTTATATTTATATTATACGATTTTTTTAGTGCTCGCCACCACGCAATCGAACCATACGTGAGAATGGGTCTAGAGGCCCCACTTTTTACCAAGAGTTTTGCTATAGGCATAGAAAGCTATGCAGGCCTTCTTAACCCGTTCTTCAATGTTTAATTTCCAGTTCAATTTAGGGTCGAGAACTACACCCAGATATTTTGCACTGGAGGAGAGCGAAAGTGTTTGTGTCGAGGTAGAGTGGAGGGGTGTTCTGGTAGTAAAAAGCATGAGTTCAGTTTTGCTTGGATTAATACCTAGTCCGCAGCTCGCAGTCCAGGTTACTTACCTTCCTAAAAGCCACCTTCCTGATCTCACTTATCACAGGGGTAAGCCTACCCAACACTATGAGTACCAAATCATCTGCATACGCGATCGCCTTTATTACACCCCTCTCTAACTTATCGAGGATCTTAGTCATGACTAAAAGCCAAAGAAGTGGAGACAGAACACCACCCTGCGGTGTTCCTCTACTGACGTATTTTGTTGAGTTTTGTATTTCCTATCGTAGATTGAATCCTTCTATTCCTGAGCATGGACACAATCCACTTTCAGTAGACCCCAAGTACGGAAGTCAAAAAGGGCTTCTAGAATGGAGTCAGTTAGGACGTGTTTGAAAGCCCCTTCTGCATCTAAGAAGGTGACGAGTGTATATTCTTTGAAGTTAATAGTTTTCTCAATTGTACGAACAACCTCGTGAAGAGCCGTCTCCGAGGACTTACCCTTAGGGACTTACCCTTTATAGGGTTACCCTTTGGGACTTACCCGAAATAGGACTTCCCTGATGTGTTTGCTAGGATGCGCTCCATAGTTTTAAGCACGAAAGAGGTCAGACTAATAGGTCGAAAATCCTTCGCGGATTCATGGCCCCGTCTACCGACCTTCGGTATAAAAATAACTCTAATATGTCTCCATGACTCGGGTACATGGTTGAGATAGAGTATACCTTTGACGATTATTTCCAGCCAAGGAAAAACCACATCTTACAGTTTTTGAAGCATAATACGCAGTATGCCATCCAGGCCTGGAGATTTATATGGAGAGAACGAATTAATTGCCCAGGAAATATTTTCTCTTGTCATGACGGTATTGATATACTCTACATGAGCTAAGGGTGTGATGTGAGATTCAAGTGGTTCCGGGTCACTGTTTTCGCAACCTGGAAAGTATGTCGTCATCAGTAGTTCCAAGGCTTCAGCTGGAGAGACTGCACAATACCCATCGTTCTTTTTCAAAAATGTAGGGTTGCAATGTTCCTTCGACAGCACTCTACAAAGTCTTGCGCAGTTTTTGATCTTTTCTGTTGACTGGCAGTACTCCCTCTAACCTTGTTTGATGCTTGGCTGATGTGACAGCTCGCTTGTAAACTCTTACAAGAATACCGGCCGATTTCGTATCAGAGCTATACGGACGAATGTCTCGGACGTAAGTCTGCATACACTACAACTGCCGTTCCCGCCCGATGCCTGTTTTTAACAATGCCGGTTTTAAAGGATGCCAGTCGGAGTGTAAAACGTAAAAAGTAAACGTGGCTCTATTTTAACACAATACATAAGCTTTTCACTATTAATTTTATCTTATTTCAATTTTTAATTTTATTTCATAATATTCTGGCAAGAAATAACTGACAAACTGACGTAAAATCCAAACAAGTTCGGATTCGTCGGTTGATCGGTTATTAACGGCCGACATCGGACGATGTCGGTTGTAGTGGTGTACGCGCTTACTTCCTTTTACATATGCTTGATTCAAACGGCCGAGTTTGGCCGACGACGGACGATCATAATTCGGCCGATAACGGGTTATGTGTACGCGAGCCGTAATACAATCTTTATACGGTTGATAGAATTTATTTTTGTGGCAGATCTTGAAAATTGTCCTTGTCGTTTTCTCGAGTTCAGACAGATGTTCATTCCACCATGGAGGGAGAGATTTTCGGCTATATTTAACTGGGCAAGAGATCTTGAACGCCACGGTGTTCATAGATGCTTCAAAGGCTTTCACCTTTGACTCTAGATCTGCAACCGATTCTGGACTCAGATTTGGTATATTGGATGTTTAGAATTAAAAATTTTACTTAACTTCTTTTCGTCAATTCTTTTAGGATTTCTATAAGGAGGAGGGGTTTCAGACTCAAAACCTATGTTGAAGAGTATCCACCTGTGATCCGAAAACGAATTCAGAAGGGATATCAAGCACAGCGTCCCACCCTTCAAAATTTTCCGAATTTGGAAATACGCAAGTGGGAGTATCACCCCTGTTGGAAACAGTTAAATTATTTTAAATGACGAAATTAAAAATAGACTCACCTCGTTCGTTTATCTCAGAACTCAGAGCGTTCGCATCACATCCGATTAGTAGGTTCGTATTTTGCACCTTCGCCTCGGCCATGATTGCGCATACTTCTTTTCCCTGTCGGTCATGCCCGGAGTAAGTAGATGCCAAGAGTAAGCCGTTTGCATTTTTTGCTTCCTACCTGACAACTGTCAAATCGGGAGTGCTTAGATTTGGACACTGATAAGCTGTTAAGTATTTTTTAGCTAAAATACAAGTTCTAGGCTTCTAGGTTCTTAGAGGCCTCGCACTCTAAAGCCACGGTTTTGGACTTTGCCTTCATCAACGTTTGTCTCACTTAGGAAAATTCTCAATCTATCCAAGGCACATTTTGAGTCCTCGTTTTTTAATTCTCTTTCGATTCTGCATAGTCAGGGCCCGACGGAAACTCGCTAGGGACCTCGACTTTACCAATGACATCGTAGAATTCAACGTTGTCACTACCTTTGCCGGGGTCTGCTCCCTGGCTCTGCAGAATTAAAATTTTTGTGCTTCTTATGCCAAAAGGTAGCTTGAACTTGTATTGCTTTTAACCCTTTCGGTACGGATGTGGTACAAGACAAAGAACATTTATATGGACTTGTACCACATCCGTACCGAAAGGGTTAAGTTAGACAAAAATTGTTTTAACCTATTAAGCTGGTCTACCGAGCTGAACTCTGCGCTTCAAAATATTTTTGTCATAATGTGAACCACTATCCATACAGTCAAATTCATTATTTACTAAAGGATGAACTCTTTTGTTGCTACAGCTTTCTTGGATCTCTCTTTAAAGCAAATATGTAAGTTCAAAAGCAGTTTGAATCGAACCCGCAGTTATACTGGTTTTTTTTTTCAAAAGTATTTGGTGCTATATGAGAACTTCTAAATTTCAAAAAAGTCTTAGCCAGGTTGACAATTTCCTAATTGTATATTTCTCTGCAAACATTAAACGAAACTTGACCATCTGGAGTTTGTAAATCTGATTTTAGTAAAACATTACGAAGTAATTTTATTAAGTGAGGAAATCATTAAAAAAAATAATATTTCATCATTGAAAATTTTAATTGGCTTTTCTTTAGAAACACCTAATATTTTATAAGCTTTTCTATTATTAGAAAATTGGTCGCAAACTACAGCGCAAACCTTAAGGCCCAGATCTTGACAAATTTTCAAATTGTTTCATACAATTTGACACAAAAATGACACAAAATAAATTAAAACACCTTTCCAACTATCAAACAAACCATTTACCTTGAAAACACATATTTAATCTTTTTCTATTTGCTCCTAGGTTTTCGAAACCATCTAGTAAATCATTTTTAATATTATATGTGAGGTTTTGAGGAATCCTTTTCTCATCAAATATCAAGACAACATAACGTTCTCGCTGTTTTAATGGAGCGAATTTTTTTTTCATATCCTGGTTATAATCCTTTTACAGGAGCCCATCTATAAAAAGAGGATATGTGACGTGAGGAAGTCTAAGGCCCAGCCCATCTCTCGGAAATTTAAAGTCACTTTGTGATTTATTTATAGAGTATGTTTTGTGAAAGTTCTTTTTCGTTATTGTTATATTTTGTAGATTTCGACAACCCCATCAACATATCGCAAAATGTTTTTTAGTGATCGAAAATATTGAGCGCTTGGATTTCAGAAGATCAAGATATTTTCCTTTTTTTAACAAATTTTTTTTTATATTAGTATGCACTCTTAGTTTTTTTAATAATGCATTTTTTTCTCTTCTTTTGCGCATCTCTCTAATAATTTAGCTCACCTTTCATTGCATTGCAGCCCCAGCGGCAGCTTGCAGGGGCTCAAAATGGAGAAATGCAGCCGCTTTTCAATAGTCCCATCTTTTTTTTTTTAATTTTCGATTAAAATATTGATCGTACCGACATACCTATTCATAAGAACTACTTTGGTGCAAAATTATAACAAAATTGTTTTTGGTCATGAGGGTGATATTCGGGAATAATGTCACTATACTCTGTTCGTATTTTCAGTACAGGGAAGATAGGGTGTTTGCCTCTCACCCTTACTTTTATGGATTTCAATAAGCTATCTCTTTTTTTATAAAGCTTTTGCATTTTCCATGGTTGCCGTATCGCGCATTATAAATTGGCATATTTATCTTTTCTCTCTCATTCAAATGTCAGTACGGTAACAAACTGCTAATTTAGATTTCATAGACAGAAATAAATACGTCCCTTATTTTGGCGGACACTTTGTGCCGGAATCGAAAAAAGTTGATATCAGTTTTTGTAGCTTATTAAATGCTAATTTGTTGCTCAATCCAAAAATTTGTAGCTCGCTTAGTTTTTGAGTTATTGAAAATTCCGCTAAAATAAGTCTGAAGTTAGCGGACTAAATCCAAAATAATAAGATTTTTGAAATAAAATTGGTACCCAAATTTGTAGCTTTTTTAATGCTCTTAAGTTCTAAAAAAATAAATTCTGTAACTATAATAGTTTTTTAATTATTCAAATTTCCGCTAAAATAAGTCTGAAGTTAGCGGACGAACATTCGAAAATGACAATTTTTTTGACGTCCAAAATTGTAGCTTTTTAAATGCTAATTTGTTACCCAAAAATAAAATTCTCATCTCTTAAGGGTAATTTTTTATTTGAATTTTAAGTTTAAAAGGTGCACTTCCGGTATGCTGAAGCTGGCGGACAAAATCTAAAAAAAATTAGATTTTCAATTTTTTTCTTTTGCCAGAATTTGTAGCTTTTGAAATGCTGATTGCTGGCTCAAACCTCAAATTTGTAGCTCTAACGGTTTATTTAATATTTAAGTTTCCGCTGGCAAAAGTTAGCAAACAAACGACCTTCTAAAATCTAAAAAAATGAAAAAAAAAATTATTTTTTTTGCCACAATTTGAAGCTTCTCTGAACTAGATCAACTGCGCAAACCACGATTTTGTAGCTCGCATGGTTTTTTTGTTATTCAAAATTCCGCTAAAATAAGATTTTAACGGTCAAAATTAAAAAAAAATTTTGAATTTTTGAACTTTTTTACTTACCAGAAATTGTAGCTTTCGAAATGTGAATTTGCTGCTCAAAAATTAATTTTGTAGCTTTAACTGGGGATTTTTTATTTGATTTTTAAGTTTGAAAAAGTGCACTTCCGGTACGCTGAAGCTGGCGGACAAAATCTAAAAAAATGTGATTTTCAATTTTTTTCTTTTGCCAGAATTTGTAGCTTTTGAAATGCTGATTGCTGGCTCAAACCTCAAATTTGTAGCTCTAACGGTTTATTTAATATTTAAGTTTCCGCTGGCAAAAGTTTGAAAAAAACGACCTTCTAAAATCTTAAAAAAATGAAAAAAAATAATTTTTTTTTGCCACAATTTGAAGCTTCTCTGAACTAGATCAACTGCGCAAACCACGATTTTGTAGCTCGCATGGTTTTTTTGTTATTCAAAATTCCGCTAAAATAAGATTTTAAGGATAGACCGCACTAGGCGGAACTGCACTGCAGCGGAACTGCGATTCATAATAATTTGTATGAAATTTTATGAAGTTCAGTTGCCGCTTAGTGCGATATAGCTCATACAATTTCATACAAATTATGTTTTGCCGCGTCGTGAAGTGTAGTTCCGCTGCAGTTGTGTGCGGTCTAACCTTTAACGGTCAAAATTAAAAAAAAATTTGAATTTTTGAACTTTTTTTTTTACCAGAAATTGTAGCTTTCGAAATGTGAATTTGTTGCTCAAAAATTAATTTTGTAGCTTTAACTGGGGATTTTTTATTTGATTTTTAAGTTTGAAAAAGTGCACTTCCGGTACGTTGAAGCTGGCGGACAAAATCTAAAAAATGAGATTTTCAATTTTATTTCTTTTGAATTTGTAGCCTTTTAAATGCTTATTTGTTGCGCAAACCCCATATTTATAGCTACGCATAGTACATACTAAAGTTTATTTCATGGATTTTTTATGATTCCATTGGTTTTTTGTCTAGACATGCTCAGAATTCATAAATATGCCATCTTTTATAACTAGTGGAGGCGGTTGTTTTTTAAAGATAAAAAACTTCTTGCATTTGCGCCGTAGAGTATATATAATGTAGAGTGCTCGTTTACATTCCAAAAACGTATTTCTCAAGATGGCAGCCAATGCGGAGGGCTTTCAATCCTGAAAACTCAATTTTATACTCGGACTAAACTCCCCTATACATCAAATGAAAAATATTTTGTTCTACCCAAAATGGAAGGTCTGTCCAAAATTTTGTAATATTTCATTCTTATAAAAGCAAATTTATGCAACCCCGAAATACCCTTTTTTCCGTGGATTTTAATAAAAAATTGAAAATGTCTAAATAAGATAGAAAAGAGACAGATATTTACTAAAGAAGAATCACAATTTGCCGCGTTCTGAAGCGCCGCCGCTGCAGTTCAAGTGCGGTATATCAGAAAAGTGTCGCGCAGTTCCACATGGTGCGGTCTTACCTTAAAACTTAATTGGATAGTGTGGAAAGGCTTTTAGCTTAAGAATAATTTCCATGTAAAATACCACAACAAAATAAAACAGAATTACAAAGCCTCCAAGAGTATCACCAGTCACGAATAAGTGCTTCTCGTCTAGCCGTTCGGATTCGGCATACAATTGTAGGTCCCTTCCATTCCTGTCAAAAGGTGCACACAGGAATGGTTTCGAGTTGTTAGTCACTATTTTTATTTATTATTTTCATCAAGTGGGAGTAAGATGTGGATCTAAAGATGTCAAAAAAAAAATTATAGTTGTCAGTCCAATTTGTAAACCATATTTTTGAAGCAAATAGGGCTTTTTTAAATAAATATCAATGTCATTATTCATTAATATACCAATGAATAACACAATAGAGGTATTCACGATCCGATGCAACTGGTCTAATATCAATGCAAAATTTTCTCGACTATTACCCCGTTTACACCCTTTAAGCAAGCGAGTCCGTTTTGTATCCGAAACCAGGTTCATAAACGGAACCAAAACCGGATCCAAAACGATTCCAACTGATATTAAATAACTATGACCCCATTCACACAAGGAAACTAAGTTGCCGGCGGATTTTAGTTTCAAGGCGAGAAGGGCGTAAAAGAAGACAAAAAATTTCCCCTTACACCCTTCTCGCCTACAAATTAGCCAGTTTCTGGCAACTCAGTTTCCTTGTATGAAAGCCGTCTATGGAAATTAGAATCACCACGGAGCCATTATGTGAATGTATTGTGAGAGAGAGCGAGTATTCCAATTCACCATACTCAGAGAAAACGGAGCCTAAATGGAATCCAAAACCGACCAACAAAAATGAATGAATCGAGGCATACCCAAATGTATTGTATTAAAAAGAAACTTCCCCATCTAGTCGAGTTTTACATTGCATACAAGAAAAAAAAAAACAAACAGAATTTTGTTTATTTCAAGACTTTATTTTTATTTATAAATTATAAAAGGTACATTATATATTTTCACAACTTAACATATGCATATAATAAACAGTAAACTTTTATTTTAGATTGGAAATTTCTTAAAGTTTTCACAAGAAAAAAATATAAAAAAGAAATGGTCTTGGCGACGCTACCTACAAAACTGAACTAAATAAAAAAAAGTGATGGAAATTAAGACAAAATGACTGTACTCTCTATTTCACCGTGTATAAAAAATTCTCTCGATTCTTGTTCTTTTTACATGCGTACACAGAAAATTTGTTAATGTGTGTGAGACAATCAGTTTTTTCGGATTGTCCCGGTCTACATTGAACGATTTTTCCCGTGCTGAATGGAAAAATCGGCCGAAACTGGAAGGATCATGTCGGCTGTACCTCTCAATCGCACACGATTACAACAACAATTTTTTGTCGGCACTGAAAATATCGTTCAATGTAGACCGGGACATTCCAGAGTGATTACATAGTGAACCGAGAAATTCGCGTCCGCGATTTAGCTTGAAGGGCAAGCAGTATCGAAAGCTCGAGTTGGATTAGGGTCGGATTTTAAACCCAAGTTTTTCATCACGTGAGTTGAGAGCCTCATTTGAAGTTGAGTTGATATGGTGTTGAGATTACAGTTGAAGGAATGGCTTCAATATATTCATTTCACACAAAACCTGTTAAAATTTAATAGATTTTAGTATATTCTTCGCATATTTATCAAAACAAATAAAAACAACAAATAAATGACGAGAAAGGTGTGAGGGGACATTTTTTTCTTTCCCCTTACGCCCTTCTCGGCTACAAACTCCCAGTTAGTCCCGATCTACATTGCCCGATATTTCCACGAAGATTTTTCCAGAAATCGTGTGAAATGTACACACAGAACGATTTTTTCCATGAGATTTTTTCTTTGTCTTCTTCATTTTTTTATTTCTGTGCTCTTCATTTTGCATTGATGTTCACTCACACCATCAACCCAACGGCACACTGACACCGAACACACACAAAAAACTGGAAAGAGGGCGAAAGAGAACATAAAGAGACTGGAAAAATCGTTCGAGTTTTGTGGTACAAACGATTTGATCCCTACCCCTCACTTTTCACTCCTTTCACCTACGAACAAAAGATCGGCACTGGAAAAATCGTTCAATATAGACCGGGACTTACCAGCAACTCAGTTTCCTTGTGTGAAAGCAGTTTTAGTGTTTTGTGTTAAACATGACACAACTTGACAAAAAAGGGAATGAGACAGTAAGAGGTTTTTGCTGAAAACTGTATTCTTCAATTTAATGAGATAGAGTGAGAAAGTGGGTTTTTATTATATAGTGACGGTGGAGCGATCGGAAAGTTGGAAGCAAAAAGATCTGTTTGGCTTGCTGCTTCCCCACATACGGTAGAGCCGGACATTGGTTCGGAGGGTCGTGTTCGTGGATTTTGGACTGGCTGAAAATCCAAATTGTTCGGCCGAGCCAAACGAAGCGATCTGAGTTTTCCCACTAACAGGCAATTTTGGTTCGGTTCCGGGCCGTTCGGCTTAACTGTCAAATTCCTTTGCGTGAATATGATGTGACATATGCCAACTCCACTGGCCATGAACAATGTCCATAATCTAAACTACAATCCAATCCACAGTCAGATTTGTATGGATATGTCACTGCATGGACACGGATTTTTGCGACTCCATTGGATTTTTCCCGACATGTTCATATAGTCATGGCTATTGGAGGCGGCATTTGACAGGTCGCAAGCAACTTACAAGTAAGCAGTTACAATCTAAACAGGGTCTTAGTTTTGCAATGTTGACTACATTTACACCCCGACTCCACAGGTCATACAGATGCCCAACATCACAACCACAATCCAATCAACAAACAGTGCATTTTTACTCACTGGGCAAAGCATGTCATGTCGTTCGTTAGCCTTTCACAACTACTTCTATCTTTTACAACAAAATTCACTTAGTCCCGATCTACATTGCCTGATTTTTCCACGAAGATTTTTCCAGAAATCGTGTGAAATGTACACACAGAACGATTTTTTCTATAAGATTTTCTCCTTGTCTTCTTCATTTTTGTATTGCTGTGCTCTTCATGTTTCATTGAGATGCACTCACACCATCAAACGAACGGCACACTGACACCGAACACACACAAAAAAATGGAAAGAAGACGAGAGAGAACATAAACAGACTGGAAAAATCGTTCGAGTTTTATGGTACAAACGATTTGATCCCTACCCCTCCCTCTTCACTCCCTTCACCCACGAACAAAAGATCGGCACTGGAAAAATCGTTCAATGTACACATTCAAGAAAAACCAGAAAAAAACTCACACGCACATGAAACGTCATCTCATGACCAAGCTTTGAACAGCCCTCCATGTCTTGTTCAAAACGTTATTTTTTTTCGACATGATGCTGCATGTACATGGATTTTTTGGACTCCATGGGATTTTTTTTTAGACATGTTCATAGTCCGGCCATCGTTCATGGCCCGTGGAGGCGGACCGTAAGGATAGTTTGTGGAAAATTCCAATTTGCACTATCCCCCAGACTTCAGTTGCAAACAAGCAACAAAAACAATAGTTTGACAGATCTAGTTTAAGGAAAAACAAATAAACAATAGTTGTGTATTTATATTTGTTTGTATTGCATTATTTTCCCTGAAACTAGGTTTTGTATGCATTTTTATAAAGATATATGTATAACTATAGTTCCGTGAAAAGGCAAAATCGGTGGTATCCATGGGATCAAATATAAGTAAAATCGGTCAATGTAGAACGGGACTAACTAACCACATCTGTGTCGTGTGCTGTGTTGTAGAGTCGTGTGTCGCTGTCATTCCATATATTTTAAAGTATGCGTTTAAAACGCATACATCTTCCGAACTCATCAAGCATACTTTCACAAAACTTGTCCAAAAGCAATTTTCCGCAACTTGTAGGCAAATTCGGCTTATCCCGCAAACGTCAGTGGCAAGCGGGGCTAAAAAAGAATCACAACAGACAAAAAAAAAGCTCGACATCAAGGGTAAGCAACAGCGTTATAACAAAAGTGTTACACTATTTTTAAATTTTATTTCGTTGTTACAATAGGGGTATTCATGCAAAACGGGGAAAACCCATAGAAAGCTTATGAACCATAGACTTTTATATCAGTAGAAATGTCAAAATTTGTATGGAAAAAGTAATTTGCAAAATATAGAATTTTATCTCACAAATTTGAAGCGAAAAGCGTACCTAAAAATTAAACCGATCTGAAATCTTGAGCCCATATCTTAAATCTCCAACTTGATGGCTCCAGAAATGTGTTCGTCAGTTTTGTCGTTTTCGATTGGATTTCAGAACAGTACAACTCCTCTTTGATTCCAATCGAATTATTTTCTGTTGTTCCAAGACTAATTTGCGAAAAATTAAGTGTGTGTGTGTGAATTGTCTGATATTTATGTATATTTTCCATTTTCAGTCGAGTAAAATCAATTTGACAAGTTATCCGATGGAACAGAAAATAACTCCGAAAACATTACTCGGAACAGCCAATCGAATTATTTTGGAGTAAGTGGAGTCAAAAAGGAGTAACTCCGAACCTCCAACCGAAAATGACATAAAAAACTAAAGTTAAAAAAGTATGATGGTAACGCTGGGATTACATGTATCTTCGTCTGCAAATATGAAGAAAAGTAGAGCAGGACAGATTTATGCCAAAATTCCGAGCGTGTGAAAAAGAACCATCAAGAAGATGAACATGTTCGTCTTCATATAATCTTCATGCACGAAGATCTCCTGCATTTTGGTGTTCCCTCTCTATCCAACAAATGTACATTTTAATTTTGCATCCTCTTTTTGTTTTTTGCAGAAGTCAGGCGAAGATACATGTAAATCCACCATTATGCTGGATTTACATGTATCTTCGTCTGCAAATATGAAGAAAAGTAGAGCGGGACAGTTGTATGCCAAAATTCCGAGCGTGTGAAAGAGAACCATCAAGAAGATTAACATGTTCGTCTTCATATCTGCATTATGGCACTTTCTATATGGTGGATTTACATGTATCTTCATCTGCAAAATGCAGAAAAGTAGAGAGTGAAAGAGAACCATCTAGAACATAGACATGTTCGTCTTCATTTCTGCATTATGGCACTTTCCTAAAATGCAGAAACGAAGTTCTTCTGCATTTTGATCTTTCTCTCTATCTAACAAATATACATTTTGTATTTGGCATCCCTTTTTTTGTGCAGAAACCAAATGCAGATACATGTAAATCCACCAATAATCTTCATGCACGATGATCTTCTGCATTTTGGTGTCCCCTCTCTATCCAACGAATGTACATTTTAATTTTGCATCCCCTTTTTTGCAGAAGTCGGACGAAGATACATGTAAATCCACCATTAGATTTTTTTTTCATTTTTTTTTTTTTGTAATGAACTGTCAAAATTAGAAAGAGAAAAGACAGAGATAAATCCGCGAAAAGCCGAACTGAAATGACAACTCAGCATTTGTATCTTTTGGTTTTTATTGAAATTGACAGACTTGTGTTTTGCTTATGCTTTTTTAATTTTTGAAATGCTTTGCAGAAAAAATAAATACTCTGAAAAATAAGAAAATTATAGGTATTGGTCGTATTTTTTGCCTTTACCTCTGCTTCTGTATATACGCTTAAAAATAATTTGAAAAAATTTAAATTATAAAATAATTATTATTTTATTTTACATGTAAATTACAAACAGCTTCCAGCCCTTTCACCTATCTAAGTTGGTCTAACTAACATGCTGCCTCCACTGGATATGAACGATGGCAAGACTGAAAATGTTTCAAAAAAATCCAATAAGAGTCGAAAAAATCCATTTCAATGCAGTGACACTTTCATACAAATCAGATTGTGGATTGAATTATGCACATCGTTAATGGCCAGGGAAGGCGGCATGTAAAAAGCAAGTACAGAAAATCCTGTTCGGAATATACTCACTGAACAGCAAATCAGAACTAGTCCAGTCAAATTAGGATAAAATGGAAACATATGTGGATGTAACATACATATAGCATCTTAGTGTTTTGTGGGATTCGATCAGAAATAATCAATTCTGAAACTCGTATTTATGACTCGTATTCGACTACTGTCGTATGTTGGTATTCCAAAAGTCGTACATCCGACTTCACTTCTAAAAATATTGAGAAACGGAAACGGAGCGGTATAACGCTCTCTTACATATATCATTTTTGTATTGCATTTTAGTGGTCTAAGGTCCACGTTGTCACTCTCAGATTAATAGCATGTGTTTTGTTCGGATATGTGTTATTTTTAATAAATACCATACAAATTAATACATACAATACAATAACATACATAATTTTTTTTATTGCAGTTTGACAATGCATTTTAGTGGTCTTAGGTATACGACATGGTATTGCTTAAATTTGGAGCTGTATAAAACACATTTCGAAAATGCATTTTGGTGGTCTTAGGTCCACGGTATCGCTGCCAGGTTTATGCAATCCTATTTGCATTGATACAAATAGCATATCCACCAAATATAAACACTTTAAGAAAATCGTTGAACAAATCTCGTACTAAAATAATTTGTCTTATGACATTTCAATGATTTTGAGTTTTGACAAATATTATACAGGCAACGATACCTATGACCTTGTTTTTTAAGTTTCTCGTATTCAACGTATACGACTTGAAGAATAACGATTTTCTTACGATACGAGTTCAAGTATAAATACGAGTACGAGACAAAATACGACTTGCGGAATATAGGTGAATATAAACAACGAGAATATGAAGTTGCTCCCGCTCAAAAAAGGTGTGCTATTTGCAGGAAAAATCATAACGTGCAAGAAAGTACATTATTCACTCTCTGCTTTTTGTTATTTTCCTTTAAACTTTGGAAATATGCATCTTAGGAAAAAAACATCAAGGCAAAATTTGTTTGTTCTGAAATTCTACACAAGATGATATTTATATAAAACTATGCGTAGCTATAAATATGGGGTTTGCGCAACAAATAAGCATTTTAAAGGCTACAAATTCTGGCAAAAGAAAAAAAATTGAAAATCTCATTTTTTAGATTTTGTCCGCCAGCTTCAGCGTACCGGAAGTGCACTTTTTCAAACTTAAAAATCAAATAAAAAATCCCCAGTTAAAGCTACAAAATTAATTTTTGAGCCACAAATTCACATTTCGAAAGCTACAATTTCTGTTAAAAAAAAAAATTCAAAAATTCAAAATTTTTTTTAATTTTCACCGTTAAAATCTTATTTTAGCGGAATTTTGAATAACAAAAAAACCATGCGAGCTACAAAATCGTGCTTTGCGCAGTTGATCTAATTCAGAGAAGCTTCAAATTGTGGCAAAAAAAAAATTATTTTTTTTTTTCATTTTTTTAGATTTTAGAAGGTCGTTTTTTTGCTAACTTTTGCCAGCGGAAACTTAAATATTAAATAAACCGTTAGAGCTACAAATTTGAGGTTTGAGCCAGCAATCAGCATTTCAAAAGCTACAAATTCTGGCAAAAGAAAAAAATTGAAAATCACATTTTTTTAGATTTTGTCCGCCGGCTTCAACGTACCGGAAGTGCACTTTTTCAAACTTAAAAATCAAATAAAAAATCCCCAGTTAAAGCTACAAAATTAATTTTTGGCAACAAATTCACATTTCGAAAGCTACAATTTCTGGTAAAAAAAAAATTCAAAAATTCAAATTTTTTTTTAATTTTGACCGTTAAAATCTTATTTTAGCGGAATTTTGAATAACAAAAAAACCATGCGAGCTACAAAATCGTGGTTTGCGCAGTTGATCTAGTTCAGAGAAGCTTCAAATTGTGGCAAAAAAAAAATTATTTTTTTTTTTTTCATTTTTTTAGATTTTTTTTTTTCTAACTTTTGCCAGCGGAAACTTAAATATTAAATAAACCGTTAGAGCTACAAATTTGAGGTTTGAGCCAGCAATCAGCATTTCAAAACCTACAAATTCTGGCAAAAGAAAAAAATTGAAAATCACATTTTTTTAGATTTTGTCCGCCAGCTTCAGCGTACCGGAAGTGCACTTTTTCAAACTTAAAAATCAAATAAAAAATCCCCAGTTAAAGCTACAAAATTAATTTTTGAGCAGCAAATTCACATTTCGAAAGCTACAATTTCTGGTAAAAAAAAAGTTCAAAAATTCAAAATTTTTTTTAATTTTGACCGTTAAAATGTTATTTTAGCGGAATTTGTAATACCAAAAAAACCATGCGAGCTACAAAATCGTGGTTTGCGCAGTTGATCTAGTTCAGAGAAGCTTCAAATTGTGGCAAAAAAAAAAATTATTTTTTTTTCATTTTTTTAGATTTTAGAAGGTCGTTTTTTTGCTAACTTTTGCCAGCGGAAACTTAAATATTAAATAAACCGTTAGAGCTACAAATTTGAGGTTTCAGCCAGCAATCAGCATTTCAAAAGCTACAAATTCTGGCAAAAGAAAAAAATTGAAAATCACATTTTTTTAGATTTTGTCCGCCAGCTTCAGCGTACCGGAAGTGCACTTTTTCAAACTTAAAAATCAAATAAAAAATCCCCAGTTAAAGCTACAAAATTAATTTTTGAGCAGCAAATTCACATTTCGAAAGCTATAATTTCTGGTAAGAAAAAAAGTTCAAAAATTCAAAATTTTTTTTGTTAATTTTGACCGTTAAAATCTTATTTTAGCGGAATTTTGAATAACAAAAAAACCATGCGAGCTACAAAATCGTGGTTTGCGCAGTTGATCTAGTTCAGAGAAGCTTCAAATTGTGGCAAAAAAAATAATTTTTTTTTTCATTTTTTTAGATTTTAGAAGGTCGTTTTTTTGCTAACTTTTGCCAGCGGAAACTTAAATATTAAATAAACCGTTAGAGCTACAAATTTGAGGTTTGAGCCAGCAATCAGCATTTCAAAAGCTACAAATTCTGGCAAAAGAAAAAAATTGAAAATCTAATTTTTTTTAGATTTTGTCCGCCAGCTTCAGCATACGGGAAGTGCACCTTTTAAACTTAAAATTCAAATAAAAAATTACCCTTAAGAGATGAGAATTTTATTTTTGGGTAACAAATTAGCATTTAAAAAGCTACAATTTTGGATGTCAAAAAAATTGTCATTTTCGAATGTTCGCCCGCTAACTTCAGACTTATTTTAGCGGAAATTTGAATAATTAAAAAACTATTATATTTACAGAATTTATTTTTTTAGAACTTAAGAGCATTAAAAAAGCTACAAATTTGGGTACCAATTTTATTTCAAAAATCTTATTATTTTGGATTTAGTCCGCTAACTTCAGACTTATTTTAGCGGAATTTTCAATAACTCAAAAACTAAGCGAGCTACATATTTTTGGATTGAGCAACAAATTAGCATTTAATAAGCTACAAAAACTGATATCAACTTTTTTCGATTCCGCCACAAAGTGTCCGCCAAAATAAGGGACGTGAAATAAATGTAGATCGTAAACTAATTCTAAAAAAAAATAATGTAAATGCAAATAAAAATAAATCTATCTTTTTCCACACCACCAAGAGGTAAGATAGAAGGCGCGTTTTTTTAAGAGTTCCCCAGAAGGTCTTATTTATATCCGGGATAATCCCACAGTTATTTTGAATGCACGCAGGCCAGGTTAAAATAAAAAAGGTGTTTTTTATATGGGGTTTCCAGGTATACTGGTTTTTCATATAAATAAAAACCAAACAATGTTTATTGTTCCTTAAAGTTTTATTACTTTGTTTGTGTTGTGTATTCTTAATTTATTATGACTTTTAAGGATTAGGTTAGATAGATTATAAGATTTATTTCAGGAAAAAGGATTACTTATGCCTTATTAGAAATTTTAGAAAGGAAATACATTTTATTTTATGAACCCTTTGTAAAATATTACAATAAACACGAAACCTTGTTCTTTTTATTTTTATTTTCATGAAGAAAAAAACTATTTGGCAATTCAAATTGCAGTTAATTAATGAACCGAACTCCATCAAAAACTTTCTCAAATAGTTATTCTTCCTTAAAAAAAAAAATACCCAAAAAATATTGTATAGCAGCATTTTAACCAGGAAAAAAAAATAAAACGAAAAGATGTAAAAGCCCTTCCACCCTTCCACACTGTGTATTAATACATCGCACATGTAGTACAAAAGTGTCACAACTCAAAAATCTTAGTTTTTCAATATAGTCAAAAAACCATTTAACGTGAATAGAAACAGTAAATTTTAAAATAATTAATCGTTACAAAAGGAAATAGACTATTAACCAACCATAAATAGAACCAGCATCAATTTTACATCTTAAACCATGAAAATTCACGTTTTTAGAGTTATGACATTTTTCGTGATTTGTTCATAAAAAAAGAATATGTATTATTTTGAGTTCAGCCACTTTAGTCGAAAAGTTTTTAGTTGTGACAGTTATGATGCATTTGTTTCTTTATAATATTACATCATGATTTTTGATGACTTTGATATTTTTTTATAAAAGTTATTAGGATAATGGAGGATTATTCTTAATCAAAATGTAGAATAATGATCAATATTACGTCCTTTAATCACTACGCCTTTCTTCGAGCATTTCTTCTCTTAAAACTAAAGCAAATTCACCTTATAAAGTCTTATACAAAAGGAAACATTCATTCAGGTTGTTGCTTTTTCGGATTTAGGTTCCAATTCCGTCCTACACTTGTTCTTCTTCAGACTCAGAGGAACTATCTGCACTGTTGGAAGAACTGGTTGAAATGATGGAAGAATTTTTTGTGAAAATGAGGAAATGCGTCCGATTCGAAAAAATCACTTTCATATATTGGTATATTGGGGAAACTGTGTAATATTTTTTGTTTGACCTTGGTAAGACAAATTTGAGTTGGGACTTCGTAGTTTTGCTATTTTTTTTTTTTTTAATTGTTCAAAGCCTTATTTAATGTGGTTGGCGTTTCATCAAAATCTTCAAAATTTTCTCGTTTACCTGCTTTGGCGGTTCGCCTGTAAAGGTCGCTGTATTATGTTGGATTGAATCGTGGAGGAGTGATTAAGGGTGTTTTGGAGCTGAAAAAATCTTCAGGGATCGTCAAAGTTATTAATTCATTTGGCTCGTTTTTGAAACAAATCTCGTTTTTGATACGATGAGTCCCAATCTGGATTCGAGGTCGGCGTACCAAAATTATAGTTTTTCTTAGCTGGTGTAATTAAGTCATCTAAAGTGTCATTAAATAATTAAATAATATTTTTGAGCGACGAGAAATCGGATAACAATTAAACAAATAACAAATTGAGTCGACACCTTAACTGATTTCACAATATTTACTTTAACACATAAAACAATAACAAAAATATTAGACGCGTTAAAGGAGTACCTTGAATGCATTTCAGAATGTAGTCATTCCATCATCAGCATCACGACTAAATCCAAAAGCAGCAAATGTTGTGGTTTGTTGTTGTTATTAATATTGCATATTATAATCATTATATAAGAGAGAACAAATGCGATTCAATATTTCCGTTGTCTAAATTCATCGCATGTGGGTCTCTCTGTATATAAAAACTTTCATATGCATCAAGTTTACGGTCATCTAGCACCTCTTTCACTAAACAAACGTTTTGGATGTCAAGGCACATATGATTTTCGTTGAGAGCGTGTGCCGCCAGTGCTGATCTGTAACCTTGATTAGTGCGAATGTATGTTTGATGTTCTTTAAATCGCGTAAGGAGATTTCTCTTTGATTGGCCGTAATAAACACTTTCACATTCACTACATTTTATTGCATATATACCCGATTTATTCAAATTATTAGTTTTGTCTTTAGTCGAACCTAATAAATTTGACATCTTATTTTGATTTGTGTGTACAATATCCATGCCGTATTCACGAAATTTCGTTTTCAGTTTGTTCGTTACAACAGGTGTATAACATATCGCGACACGAATGTTTTTATCGTCATATTTTCGGGATTGTACATATAGTGTAGACAAATCATTTCTTTTTATTTTTTCTGTATGTTTTTTAATTAAATGATCCAGCAAATCTTCACTGTAACCATTAATTTTTGCAATATATTTTATAGTTCTACACTCTTTCATGTAGTTCATTACTGAAAGGTTTAAACTACACAACCTATGTACCATGGAGTGGAAAGCAGCGTGTTTGTGTTGTATACAACAATTTGAATCACTCGTTATTGTTCTAAAAGTACTCGTGGGTTTTCGGTAAATAGCTATTTCGAGTTTTTGGTTCACTCTTTTTAATTCTAAATCCAGAAAAGGTAATTTTCCTTTATTTTCAAGTTCATAAGTGAATTTAATAGAGTCATATTGACTGTTCAAAGTATGCAACACTTTTTCTACTTCCGTTTTTCCATTTTCCACAACTGCAAACACATCATCTACATATCTATACCATACTTTAGGTAATAATTGTTCTTCGTTAAGCTTTAGTTCAAATTTAGACATAAACAATTCACTGATTAATGGGCTAAGCGGATTACCCATGTTTGTGCCTTTATCAACTAAATAGTATAAATCACGGAATTGGAAAAAACTATGTTTCATACAAGTATTCGCTGTACGGATATATAAACTTTTTTTGTTTGCAGGTAAATCAACAGATTCTAAGAATTTTTCAAATTTACCTGCAAACAAAAAAAGTTTATATATCCGTACAGCGAATACTTGTATGAAACATAGTTTTTTCCAATTCCGTGATTTATACTATTTAGTTGATAAAGGCACAAACATGGGTAATCCGCTTAGCCCATTAATCAGTGAATTGTTTATGTCTAACTTTGAACTAAAGCTAAACGAAGAACAATTATTACCTAAAGTATGGTATAGATATGTAGATGATGTGCTTGCAGTTGTGGAAAATGGAAAAACGGAAGTAGAAAAAGTGTTGCATACTTTGAACAGTCAATATGACTCTATTAAATTCACTTATGAACTTGAAAATGAAGGAAAATTACCTTTTCTGGATTTAGAATTAAAAAGAGTGAACCAAAAACTCGAAATAGCTATTTACCGAAAACCCACGAGTACTTTTAGAACAATAACGAGTGATTCAAATTGTTGTATACAACACAAACACGCTGCTTTCCACTCCATGGTACATAGGTTGTGTAGTTTAAACCTTTCAGTAATGAACTACATGAAAGAGTGTAGAACTATAAAATATATTGCAAAAATTAATGGTTATAGTGAAGATTTGGTGGATCATTTAATTAAAAAACATACAGAAAAAATAAAAAGAAATGATTTGTCTACACTATATGTACAATCCCGAAAATATGACGATAAAAACATTCGTGTCGCGATATGTTATACACCTGTTGTAACGAACAAACTGAAAACGAAATTTCGTGAATACGGCATGGATATTGTACACACAAATCAAAATAAGATGTCAAATTTATTAGGTTCGACTAAAGACAAAACTAATAATTTGAATAAATCGGGTATATATGCAATAAAATGTAGTGAATGTGAAAGTGTTTATTACGGCCAAACAAAGAGAAATCTCCTTACGCGATTTAAAAAACATCAAACATACATTCGCACTAATCAAGGTTACAGATCAGCACTGGCGGCACACGCTCTCAACGAAAATCATATGTGCCTTGACATCCAAAACGTTTGTTTAGTGAAAGAGGTGCTAGATGACCGTAAACTTGATGCATATGAAAGTTTTTATATACAGAGAGACCCACATGCGATGAATTTAGACAACGGAAATATTGAATCGCATTTGTTCTCTCTTATATAATGATTATAATATGCAATATTAATAACAACAACAAACCACAACATTTGCTGCTTTTGGATTTAGTCGTGATGCTGATGATGGAATGACTACATTCTGAAATGCATTCAAGGTACTCCTTTAACGCGTCTAATAATTTTGTTATTGTTTTATGTGTTAAAGTAAATATTGTGAAATCAGTTAAGGTGTCGACTCAATTTGTTATATGTTTAATTTTTAATTTTTAAAGTGTCATAACACGAAAAAAACATGAACACATTTATGAGAAGAGGCTTCGTTTCGAATTAAAGTGTTTGTAAATTCTTCTATAACAAGCTAAAGGTTTTATATAAAATTGGAAGCATTTGGTATTTAATTGGGCTTAAAAAACTTAAATTTGTATTGAAGCAACAAAACTGTATTAACTCTAAATTCCAACTTTTCATTTTTCTAAAGTGTAGTAACTAAAAATAATACAAAGGGTTTATAACTATCTCAATCAACTTAAACGTCACAACTCAAAATGACGCAAATATTTTTTCACAGAAAAGACAGCAAAAATGTTTAACTCAAAATACAACACTTAATTTTTTGCAAATTTAACCATTTATTGCACAACTGTTTCCAACAGGAATCACATCATAAGTAAAAATATGTCACTTTTGTCAAAGCACCTTTTATTTAAACTTAAACATCTAAAACGACATTTTACCTTTTAGAAAAAAAAACTGTTAAACTTAAATCAATAGCAACTAGATAGAAACGTTCCAGAATATGTAAAGTATTTTTTGGCGTCTAAAACTCAAAAAATGTGTTTTTTGAGTTGTGACACTTTTGTACTACTGTCAAATTGAAAGTGGGAATGAATTCCACGCGACTGCCAAATTCGTGGGAAAAAAATGACTTTTCATATTTTGCTTCCTCACTTGGTTGTATTAATACATTACCTTAACCTAAACAAAAGTGTGATAGAATGTGGGACAGAATTAGAACCATTCCTAAAATTATTCATGTATTAACACAAGTCAAATCGTATGAGATAGAATGTCGGGCTGTGTAGGCTGGGCTTTCATATTTTGTTTCCACACTATTCTACATAATTTGTTTCCACCTTTTTGACATGTATTAATACACAGTGGGTTAGTGTGGAAGGCCTTGAAGCAGAAAAACACAAAGTGACAACACTTAACACACACATAAAATATAATACTCTTAAAAGCTATTATAAAGCTATAATTCTGAAAGTTACACAGCAAAAACCAAAAAAAAAGGTATACGAATTTCCATCCCCCGACGTATGGGAACCCTGGATCAATATGTTGTGTTTAATAAACACATAAACAGTGTTGGCATAATCTTAAGTTTCATAATGCTAGATTTCAAATTTCATAATGCTAGATTTCAAACTTTATAATGAGATCGTATGGGAGCTCAAAAAACAAAATGCTAGATTTCCAAATCCATATAAAAACGGCCAAATCGATGCTTAAAAAACAAACATTTTATAAAAATGCAAAATAAAAATATATTTTCTCATAAATACCTAACATACATACATACATATGTAATATCTCCTTATATAAAAAAAAAAACGAAAACAAAACAAAATTAATTCAAAAATAACAAAACTTAAAGATTTATATGTAAATAGGTAAAAGGAACTTTTATAGCAAACTATTTTAAAGTAAGAACATGTTAAAGTAGTTTATTACATATTTAATTTTAAGTCAGTCAGACTTATCATATTCTTATTTTTACAATGTCTTATCTATTTTATGATTTTAATAAAATTATGAGTTAGCCCAAAGTTCTTCATTCAAAAATAATCTTCTTCACCATTAGGTTTTTCATACTTCGTCGAGGCTCCAACTTCATCTATAACACATCTTGAAACCTTATAAGAAAAGTACCATTTATCTTCTATCTTTAGCCCATTGCGTATTTGGACAATGCTGTTCAATAATTCTTTTCCAATTTTATGACGAATTCTTGATTTAATTATACCTATTCGTTTGGCTGAACTGGCGCTACCTCAGCGTTTGAAATGGGAAGTCAAGTCAGTCCAATGCCAGCCACAAATCGACCTAATTCGTTAAATATATTTTCCCCAGCTGCATCTTTAAAAGTTATTAGCTGGATCGAAAACGCATTTGTTTTGTGAATTCTGAACTTTTGACATAATGTTTAAAATTACATCTGGAATATAATAAAGTCATTTCTGAGTCATTTTAATTAGGTACTATGTTCTGAAGATTTGTTCTATGAACACACTGCGAGGGAATAAAATCAGCTGGCATTAACTTTGAGAAATGGAATAAAATATTTTTTAAACTTTATATAATTTATTGACTAGTACCTGTAGATGGAGTTCGTCCTTAAAATTGATGGCAGGAGAAGCAAAATTTCGAGAAAATTGCAAATTTTTTTTTTGTAGAGAATAGATACAAATTTACTATCGAATTGGCAAACAATTTTAAATAATTTTTATATTTGTTAAAATAAATAAAAATTTAAAATTATTTTTATATTTATTTGTTTTTGCCTATAACTTTTTTTTTATCAGAGGTACATAGGTATAGTCATTGCCGCACATAAAAGAAGGATAATAGAATTTTATTTAAATGACTTAGGTTCTCAAAAAAGTTTTTTTTTCAGACAAAATCAACCTAGATACGGTCGCTCAAAGTAAGCCATTCTAATCATACTGTACAAATTCGTATTCATGGAACTACCAGTCAGCGTTGCCGCGAAGAAAAAAGAAGTAAGGTCCATTTCGAAATTTTTTGAGGGCCATTTGACAAAAGTGCGGGCCAAATATTTTACTTACAAATCCTTCTTTAAGGGCCAATTTTTTAAAAGTCAGATAAGCAGTCAGTTAGTATTTACTCCTCAGATAGAGCCAAAATCTATTTTTCAATGCGCAGATATAACTTATTACAAGGAATAGGAACATTCAATTTATCTGCTTATTGCGAATTCAGATAAAATTATTCATAGGAATAAATATTTTCAAAGTCAAATATTACTATTTGTCAACATTGCTATACATATACAAAATATACAAAAACAAAAGTATCAAAAACATATACAAACATAAATGAAAGTGACATTCAAATTATAATATTCTATAGATTATTTTTTTTCAAGTGAAAAATTCAATTTTGCTTTCCGATTGTTAAAGAACCAAATAACTTTATTCTTCCAGTAAATAACTGTCTCTTTGACTGACTATTGAAAAATCGGCTCTAAAACATTAAACTACAATATATTAATATTTGTATTTATTCTTTTTATTTATTTAATGCATTTAATTTCTTAAGTCTGTGTAACTTACGAAAAGAAACGAAAAAATCACAGATGTAATACATTTTTAATTCAGAGACATCTTTTGATGTTTGAGCCACTTATAAATTAAATATAAATAAAAATAACTTATAGTACAGTCAACGAAGGAATTTCGCTTGCAAAAAATAGTGCTCTCGAGATTATTTTTTTATATGGTAGAGGATACCCCCAGGTATAACATACCCAAAGTCATAAGCCCAGGGCCGCGAGCTAAGCCAAAGAGGGGGGGTTAAAGGTACCCCTTTTTAGATTTTCGTTAATATTTTCACAACCTAGCATATTAGCGGAAAAGTCTATACTACAAAATTAGAGATAAATAAATTGTCTATAAAAAAAGTTATGTTCATATTTTTGCTAGGGTTAATAATAAGGGAAATGCGGGGGGTAGAAAAGTCAACAAATCTGAAAAAAACTGTTATTGTCTTAGATGTTTTCTGACCAATGTACTTGGAAAAAAGAAAGAAGGTAAATACACATTCATTCACTGTTATTTCATCATGTCATGAGGCTGAGAGTGTATT
Organism: Melangyna quadrimaculata; assembly: GCA_949320155.1. Taxonomy (NCBI): domain Eukaryota; kingdom Metazoa; phylum Arthropoda; class Insecta; order Diptera; family Syrphidae; genus Melangyna; species Melangyna quadrimaculata. Next base: position 204,498,424 of record OX439483.1, on the reverse strand, counting down.
TCAAATTTATTTTTTTTTCTATATATCCGAAACTTTAAGAAAAAGGTGATGTTTACTAAATTAGGCAAAATTTAATTAGCAAGAGTTGTTTTCATACGGCGCCAAAAACTGATAACGTTTTTTTTAAAGGAACACAATACTAATTTTATTTGACGTAGAGGGGGGTTCTTTCTCCCCCCTTTTAGAAGGAGGGGCATTTTTTTTAAATAATATTAAAAATCAACGGCAACACTTACAAAACAAAAAAGTACCTTTTCTGAAAGCCAGAACTCCGTTCTTCTATTTGATATAAAAATCAGGTTATTTGTGTCCATAGTTTTTTTTTAAATTACTTTCAAACTCAAAATTAAAAAAAAAAAAATTTAAATTTAGTTTTTGATTTTTTTTTTAAATTGGCAAATAAAATGCTAAATTGGCTTTTATTATTCACTACTCCTAATAATTCATAATTGAAAACTGAAATCGAAATGGTTCTATGTCTCCCAGTTTTTGAGAAAATTGAAAGTTGCAACGACAATGTTTTTTTTTTTTGTATAATTTTTATTATACTGGGTAGTATGTGTAAGGGAAAGAATGAATCAATTATATATGAACCTTCGAAGCTAGCCACCCAAGGTACTGTTTTACTGGTAGAGCTAATCCTTAAGTACAACATACTCAAAGTCCCAAGCCCGGGGCCGCAAGCTTTAGGTAGGGGAGGGGGTAAATGTCCCCTTTTGTAGTTTTTCTTCGCATGCGTAACGCACGCGGAAAGCATCCGGCACGCATGCGCAACGCATCCGGAACGCATCCGGAACGCATCCGGAACGCATGCGTAACGCATCCGGAATGCATCCGGAACGCATGCGGAACGCATCCGGAACGCATGCGTAACGCATCCCGAACGCATGCGTAACACATGCGGAACGCATCCAGAACGCATGCATATCGCATCCGGAATGCATGCGTAACGCATGCGAAACGCATCCGGAACGCATGCGGACGCATCCGGAACGCATGCGGACGCATCCGGAACGCAAGCGGAATGCATCCGGAATGCATGCGTAACGCATCCAGAACGCATGCGGGACGCATCCAGAACGCATGCGTAACGCATCCGGAACGCATCCGGAACGCATCCGGAACGCATCCGGAACGCATGCGGAACGCACCCGGAACGCATGCGGAACGCATCCGGAATGCATGCGGAACGCCTCCGGAACGCATCCGGAACGCATGCGTAACGCACCCGGAACGCATCCAGAACGCATGCGTAACGCATACGGAAAGCATCCGGAACGCATCCGGAACCCATGCGTAACGCATCCGGAACGCATCCAGAACGCATGCGTAACGCATGTGGAACGCATCCGGAATGCATGCGGAACACATGCGGAATGCATGCGGAACGCATCCGGAACGCATCCGAAACGCATCCGGAACGCATCCGGAACGCATGCGTAACGCATCCGGAACGCATGCGTAACCTATGCGTAACGCATACGGAACGCATCCGGAACGCATGCGTAACGCATGCGGAACGCATCCGGAACGCATGCGTAACGCATGAGGAACGCATCCGGAACGCATGCGTAACACATCCGGAACGCACGCGGATTGCATCCGGAACGCATGCGTAAAGCATCCGGAACGCATGCGTAACCTATGCGTAACGCATCCGGAACGCATGCTTAACGCATGCGGATTGCATCCGGAACGCATGCGGAACGGATCCGGAATGCATCCGGAAGGCATGCGGAACGCATCCGGAACGCATGCGTAACGCATCCGGAACGCATGCGTAACGCATGTGGAACGCATCCGGAATGCATCCGGAATGCATCCGGAACACATGCGGAACGCATCCGGAACGCATGCGTAACGCATAACGTAATGTGTTCCGCATTCATTTGACATGCGTTCCGCATGCGTTACGCATATAAAAAGTATTATGATTGTCTGGCTCAGATAATTTGACATTTACAAACAAACTATAGCAAAATGGTAATTCAATTTGGTAGTATGTATACTTTTTCTATCTGAACTTAAGTTAAAAACCGAAAATTATCTGAACTTGGCTTTGTTTATATATGTTGTATTCACGTTAGTTAAGGTGTCGTGTTCCAATTCTATCTGGGTCTGCAAAAAAACAAGGCTATTAAAATCATCGATGTTCAGAATGCTAAAGGCACCGTTTTCAAATGATATTTTGTATATAATACCTATTAATCCGGTGAGTCATGTGTCGCTGCGCTGTCAGTCCATATAATATACACCACTTTTCATACGAGACAAATGTGGTTCTATGGATATGAATAACATTGTAGCGATAGCAACACTACATGAGAGAAGTCTGGTTGGCTTAAGACGTTCATTCACGTTAAAAGATTTTACATCGATGTTAAAACATTAAAATCATCGATGTTCAGAAAGGAAAGACGCCGTCCACAAAAAATTTTTTTACCTTGGACTTAAGATGTTCATTCATGCAAAAAAACCTTAAGATCGATGATCAAGAATCAAAAATATCTTGTATTTGTCAAAAACGAAAAGGGAAATTACGTTCAAAATTATCGATTAAATTTTCAAAACAATAAAGGCATTTTGAACTTAAGGTTACACCGCACACAACTGCAGCGGAACTACATTTCACGACGCACGCGGCAAAAGATTGTTTGTATGAAATTGTATGAGCTATATCGCACTTAGCGGCAACTGAACTTCATAAAATTTCATACAAATTATTGTGAATCGCAGTTCCGCTGCAGTGCAGTTCCGCATTGTGCGGTCGAACCTCTATTATAAAATGTATTTTTAATCGATTTTTGAACTTGCTTTTATTATTCAAGCAAATATAATAAAAAATATCGATGTTAAAAACGATTTTTCTGATTCCATAATTTTTGCCATCGATGTTGGTTCTTCGATGTTGACATCGATGTTTTTTCAATGTCGCTCATCCCTAGCAGGCACTCTATATTTTGTTATATTGTTATATACTGTAATACAAGAAAAAGCCAGCTCAACTATAACAGTTCTTCAAATGGAGTCAACCTCTTTGTACGAATACGCTATCCAGTGTATTATAGAGATCAGTGGAGAAAAGTCAAAGCATAATAAATAATAATGATAAATGAATGCATTCAGTTCTATTTTAAGTATGATTATTTGTTTGGGGTGGAAACACATTGTAGTGGCTATGGTTTACATTTAATTTTGTAAAACTTTTTAATTATAATTAAGTACGATATGATATGTTGTTAAATTGTCTAAAACTAAGATTTGGGGGCCATTTCCAATTGGCCCGGGCAAAGGGCCATAATGAAAAAAAGGGGGCCAAATGGCCCGATCGGGCACTTGCTACCAGTGTCGTTAGTTGCGCTCGCGAGCATTGAAATATGGAAAGGAATTTGAAGAAACAGAAAGAAGAACACAAAAAAGGATATTCGAAATGGAAAAAAATATTTGGCAAAACATTGTTACAATGAAATTAATAAATAATAAAATAAAAAATGAAAAATAAATATTATTTGGCAATAAAAAAATAAATAAAAGAAAGGCAAAATATAGCTAAAATAAAAAGAAATAGGAAAAAAAAAGTCGTATAAAAATGTTACACTTTTATTTCCCGAACCGAATTATAATTTAAAAGTTACTATTATTTAAATGAAACAATTAAACAAAACGAAACACGACCGGCACGAGAATTTACTTATATATAAAAAAAAATAATTTACGCCGAATTGTCAAAAGTTGGGCGAAGAAGAAAACCAAGGCGAATGTGAAATAAAAGCGCAACAGGCAGCAATAAAAAAATGCTGCCACCACCACTATGATCAGCGATGGGGTGGGTTGGCGATACGTTTTTTACGGATCGTAAAAAGTGAATTAAAATGATAGGTTTTTTTTTATATATAACACCGCAGGGGTTTAGAACCTGAAAATTATAAAAGGGCGCCAGCAATTTTTTTTGAGTTTGAAGGAAATTACAAACCTTCTGATGCGAATCCGACAGTGAAAGCTATGTGCACAAAAAAAATGACAACACGAATTTTATATTCCCAAATTGGGATTTGAAAACTGATTTATTGTTTGGGAAACCTTTTCATACAGGATGAAAACCCAAATAGTCCAGGAAAATTAGACTTTTACTTCGGAAAAAATCGGAGAAAGCTGATTTTGGTATACACGTTCTGTGTATTTTCGACTTTTCGTGATTTTTTTAAAATAATGATATCGTAAAAATTATGGCTTCTAGAAAAAAAACTGTTAATGCATGCGTATATAAAGGTTCAGAATGTACACATTTTGTAAACATAATTTTTCGATTAAGCTTACAGTTTTAAAAATATATGCAAAAAACTGTTTTTTTGGCAGTTCACACTGTCGAAGAATAGAAAAAAAAAACTATTTTTTTAACGCTTAATAACTCAGAAACGGTTATAGCTATAAGTAAAGTTTTACGGACTTTTTTATTGTAAATTTTCTCTTTAATTTTGAACTTAAGTTTTTTGGACGAAAACCGGTAGGATTGGAGATATACTGATTTTTTGGAAAAAAAAACGTTTTTTTTTTGTCTTTTTACCGTTATAAAGAAGATAGCACCCAACATATCTTGGCGGAACTTTATGGGCTTATTAATGAAGGTTCATATAACGTGTGTACCAAAATTCAGCTTTCTCCGATTTTTTCCGAAATGTGTACCTTATTTTGACTAATTTTCTTGGACTAAAAATTTTTTGAATTATTTTAAAACAAAGAATTTATATATAAATACAAGACAACTCCGTAAAATGAAACGCTATCCTATTGTCCCGATTGAACAATGGATTGAAACTAACGGGGCGGGTGGGGGTCACGAGTCCTGCAATTTAAGGATAATTTAACGCGATTAAAAGCCACACAAATTTACCAAAACATGATCACCACTAATAAGAAGGTCCAATAAAACAAATAGAAAAAGGTCATAAGATGGATAAAACACTCAACTTATCTTTTTTTTTGTTTTTTTCCAGAAACTGCCAACTAAATCTTTCTGCTGTTGCTTATTTTTCTACTCAGTCTTCCATTCCTCTGCCTCAAGCCTTTCCTTCAATATTCTTTCTTTTTCCAACCACAATTTCTAAAATTTTCTTGAATTTTCTTTTCTTCTTTTTCTTCTACTTTATAAAAAAAAACTAAAAATTAAACTATTTGGATTTATTTTTCCACTTTCCTTTCACTTCCAAAATTCTCTCAAACACGTCTCGCTTATCAATTCCCCAGTAAAGAAGTGTCCATCCGGATTTTTCGATGTCCCTTAGAACGTCTTCTTTTCTGTCAACCCTGTTCTTTCGGCTAATGGGGATCCACGGACTTCGATCACGTAATTTGACAACTACACTCAGCTTTGTTGCTGAAGAGTGTCACCGTTGACGAAATCCGCCGGTTCTACTTACTCGCACACATCACCGAGGTTATGCTTCGTCATCATGAATTCGCCGACCGCTGGTTTCACTGCCAGGAGCGGCGAACACGATGAACACATCCAACCATTTCCCCCTATTTTCTGCAATTTTTGAGAGAAAATTAGAAGAAAATAGAAAGTGCAAAAACAAATCCAATAAGAAATAACACATCACTGGTCCCCTCTAAATAACTAATAAAACCCAAGAAATAAAAGTAAAACCTCGAGAAGCGGAAATGAAACGAAGGTACCCAAACCAAATTTTACCAAAGACAAGTTTTTATTTCCCTACTGGTGATTTCAAACAAAACAACTTCGTGGGCTTTTGTCAGAATAAAAGATATATTTGGGGACACAAATTTCATCCCAAGAACCAGACACGGCAAGCAAAAGCGAAACAAGCTTTGGGCAGATTTTGCAGAGAAGCTTAATGCCATTGGCCTACCGAACAAATCTGTAGCTGCTTGGAGAAAGGTAGGTCCAACTAATAACTCCATCTTTGGTTTTTAAATTAGTAATTTTTTTGATAAAGTTTGGATAGACTTCAAATACCGGGCCAAAAAAATGCAGTAATAATCTACTGTCATCGAAGAAAACAGGGGGTGGACCATCGGAAGAACTTCCTATCTCTAACCTTGAAGTAAAGGCAATCCAATTAGCCTCTCTTCGAAATGCCGTGTCAGGTAGCAACTCTAAATGCTTTGGAGCAAAGGTAATTTTGTATTCCCAGCCAGCTCCAGAAATGGTTGCGGAAATAGATTTACAATTATAAGAAGATAATATTGAATCCATAAGGCCAAGTCCCAAACAAACAGCTGACACTGAAGAGTCTAATCTTTTGAAAAGGCAATTTGAAAATATTAAAAAGTAATACAAATCGTTCAACATAATTATTTTTTTGTTATAGAAGGATACAAACTTCGCCAAATCCTCCAAGAAGTTTGACAAAAAAAACGCAAATGACCCACGCACTGAATTGCTGAAATCGCAAGTTGATGCAGACAAAAACTTCAAAAACAGTATTATATACCTTCTGGAAGAAAGAAATGAGGAGACGGCAAGTTTCCATAGAAAAGAAATGAGATTGCAGAGAAAGAGTTTGAGCTCTTGAACAAAATACAAAAAAAATAATGCAATTGTTTTAAAATTTATTGTTTGTATACATATTTACATATGTACATATACGTTATGAAATACATAAATGTTCTTAGTTTTAAATATGATGAAAAAGTGATGCTTTTATTTCGTTTCTAGTTCTTTCTGCCAACTTTTTCATATGACTGTTGGAAAAGTCGGCAGCAGCAGTTGGATGTTCCAAGCTGGGACATCACTTAATTCTGGACTGTATTCTGTTGTCCATATTGTAGTAAATACAAATATTGTGCAATGCCGCCGCAAACATTCGCAAAACGAGGAACTTTATTCGGATGGTATTTACTTTTTCTCTCCTCCATTAGAATTCTCCAACGACCTTTAGTATACAACCATTCAAATCCTAGCCTTTGAATGAATTTCATTAAAATGAGTTTTAGCAGGGTCATTAGATGTTCTGTATGGTGTAAGCAATCACGGTTCAAGAGGATAATCACTGTCACCTAAAAACAAGAATTGAGACACCTTAATACAAAGACATTTTGTTAGTTTATCCAAAAGCCTAGAGTTACGGTTGCGATCATTAAATCTGTTTAGAAAAAATGCTCTCTCGTTAGAGTGCTTCCAAACAAACGAGTCATGCGCGGACCGGCATATCTAGCATTAATGCAGTTATACGCATTTTGTGGTCGCAAGGCTTAAAGAAAAATTTTAAGCGATTTCAACCATATTCCAAAAATATTTACTATCATCGTATTTAGAAATACATTTTTTCATTTTCTCGAGGTCGTTGGAGATATATATGAGTACCATCTATACAACCGACAACTTCAAATGAAAAAAAAAAAAATAAAATAATAATAAGAACCGATCCCATGGATATTTAAATACGTACTTCCTGGTATTGCGTATTTATTATAAAACCAGTGTTTCGGTTCTCCTTTGACGATTTCATTGTCCATTTCCCATTTAATCTACACTGGACATAATTTTTCTTCTAAAGCCTATGTTGTTTCGCATACAATCTCTGAAAGCGTGCTTTGGCCAACTGCAATGCCAAAGTCGTTTCCAGTCAACCAATGGTAGCCACCTCCAGCTAGAACTTCCAAGGTACAACAAAGTCTTAGAATTGGAGGAACATATGTTGACCGTTTTGCAGACTTTAGATTAACGGTTTCTAATGCCAACACAAAGGCCTCTTTCGTTAAGTGAAAACGTTGAACAAACTAGAAATTAAACCTAATTATAAACTGAATGGGTTTTGATCAAAATTCGTTATAATGATTTACCTACCTTTTACTTGGAAGTGAGAGAGGATCCGATGAATCTCTAAGCGTCCTTCTCCTTCGTAATAATCCAATAATATCTTCATTTTCATAATCATCATCAAAAAAGAACACATTATAATGTCGGAGCATTTTCGTTTTGAAAAGATATGTACGTATGAAAAATCAACTAAAATCAATTAGACGATTGTAAAATAAAATTCGTTCAATCACAATCGCACAAGCGATTGTGTTTTACAATTAAAGAAGTTATACGAAGCTTTTATTGAATCGCCTAGACGACGTCGACTAGTCGATTCATATATTTGTGTGTCACACCACCGTAACACTTCTTCCTCTTCCTACATCCTCTTGCCTCGCATCAAATGGCCATTTGGGGGGGGGGGGGGGAATCTTGGCCCCGAAACTCGGTCTCACCTCTCAACAAAAACATTGATCAGGCCTGAGAACAAACAAAATATTTCAAGACCGCGGACGGACTTCGCCACACTAGGGTGCTGCTGATGACGATGCAGCATGGCCTATTTCCACCCAACCTGGAAGCTAGTCGTCCAAATTTAAGCTTAAATATTATATTTAATATTATAATATTATATTTAAAACCTATATAGATAAGGCTTTCTGAACAAATGCATACAAATTAAATTAAAAAAAAAAAATAACATAAATAAAAACACCCTATAAAATGCTAATGCTAATTTAGTTGCTTAAATATGTTATTTATGTATACGTAGTAAGTATAAGGGACAATAATTCTATTATATTCCGGATTTTTTTTTTTTAGTTCAACGTGATGAATTTACCCGTCATGTAGTTTGCCTTGGCCCCAACAAGTTAAAGAATTACAAGAAGTTTACTTAAAGCAGTGAATATTTTTATTTTTAAGTCAAATCTTTTATGTTTATAAATAAAACCGCAGGGCACATTATACCATGACAAAATAAAAACGTGCTTATATCATTTCACTGGTTTATTAAACATTGTCCTGAATTAAGATTATAGTTAAGCTACTTTGTGTGCTCCTCATCCTGGACACGTACATACAAACAACCTACATACCTATAGTATAGTTTGTAGGTATACGTAAAATTTGGAGGCAGGTAAATATTGGAGGACAGAAATAGCGTATAAAGTTCATGAATAAAAAATGAGAAATCGTCACTGCCATTTATTTAGGATTGAAATAATTATTTTGTTATAAATATGTCAAGCCAATGCCAATGCCGCACACCATAGCCGATATCAGGTGGTTTTGTTGGATGATTTTAATTTATTTAAGGAGATTATGCTCAAACGTGGGTTAATTTGAAAGGTAATTAAGGTGCGGGCAGCATGGTCCGAGTTAACAAATATACCAAAACAGAATATCTAAATGTTTTGTGTAATTATATCTGAAAGTTAACGGGACTTGAATGATAAATCCAATAAAATAAATTGTAATCCTATGAAATACAATGAGTAAATATAGATAGATTAGGTAATTAAAAAAAGGTATTGCGTACGTGATCTTTTTAGTCATGAGGACCTGTTATCGGTTTTAAAGAATACAAATCTGTGAGTATGATGATAAGCATATCATACCAACAAAAAAGGGGGTGCTGCTTAAATTTGTTCATTTTCTTTTGAGAAAAAAAAAAAAATCAACAATAACAAGTAATCAGATACAGATTGACCTATCCGCTCCCAACACTTCCACTTGCATATCGCGATATCGCCCCAGCGAAATTCTGTTTTTCGTATTGGCACAGGGTAAGTTGCTTTCCTATTAATTAATCCAAGTGCAAAAAAAAAAGAATGTCAGGCGATGAACCTCTAATGGGTCTTACCATTTCTGCAAACAAAAAATGGGTCACTCGCACACTTTTTTTTTAAATATAAACAAGTTCCACTTTGTATGGAGCTTTTAAATGCCTATAACTCGGTAACCAAATTGAATTCCAAATGCAAAAGGACTTTTATTTAGGGTCAACATTGAGATTCAATTAGTCATCAAAAAAATTGATCTGAAAATCTCGTAATTTGTTAATAAATCAATAATTAAAATCTTTACCAACCGAAAAGTTAACCATACATACCTATGTTATTCTAATAAATCGGCCATGAAAATATAATATTGAACGTAGCTTTATCTAATTTTTTTCAATATACTTATGTTTTTTTTTTGTTTATGTGTTTAACTTCTAACAAATGTTCTCGGCAGGGGGTGATTCCAAAAAAATTGCAAGAGCGTCTGGTTGAGCATAAAACGTTAAAATTTGAAAATTATTACAATGTGTATTTTATTTATAAAAGAGAAACGTCGTCCGTGTGTGCACGTTTATCTCGAGAATGGATCCTTCGATTTTCTCGATTTTGGGTTTGATGAATTCTTATTGGCTCAAGGAAGGACACAGGAAACTGAAAGAAAATCCCGGGAAAATTCTAGAAAAATTGGAAATCCGGGAACATCCGGTTTTTAGTGCATAACTCGCGAGTGGTTACTTTGATTTTCACGATTTAGGGCTTGATAAATTTGTATTGGTCCCAGGAAGGGCATATAGGATACTGGAGGAAAATGCTGAACAAAAAAAAAAACAGACTTTTGATTTCGATATCACAAAATATGCACCTATAAGCCCTCTCATACTCAGATTTTGGTTATACATCCACTCCCAAAATTTGCTGTCGGCTCTTAGACGGATAATGATTAATTTTTGTACGTAAAATGTACTACGTAGAGCGATTTATCGATGTCAATATTTTCACCTCTCTATTGCATTACTTCCCACACCTCAATATACACAAGGGGACTTGGCGGTCGCGTGATCAACGCCCGGACGTTCCGAGGAGCCAACATTGACTCGGATCACTACCTGGTGGTAGCTAGACTACGTATGCGGATATCCATGACGCGTCAACGCAGAGCAGATGCTTTGAAAAGATTCGATGTCGAGAAGCTTAAATCGCAAGAGACCGCCAGAACTTTTGCAGACCACGTAACTCTTAATCTCTCAGGAGGTCCGCCACCAGCATCAAGTGCAGAGGACCAGTGGAAACACTGTCAACAAGCCATCAGAAGTGCCGCCTCTGATGTGCTGGGTTTCACTTCGCGAATACAACGAAACCCCTGGTTTGATGAAGAGTGCCGGCTAGCGCATGCAGCTACGGATGAGGCCTACCAGGTAATGCTGCAGACTCGAACAAGAGCTGCTGAGAGAGTAGCCCGGGAGCTCTACGGGCTGAAACGAAAAGAGGAGCGCCGACTTCTCAGGAGGAAAAAGAGAGAGCACGAGAAGCGGGCGGTAGAGTCTATTGAGGGTTGTAGCGGTAGGGGAGATGTTCGAAAATTTTATCAGAGGGTGAAGCGATCCACCCAAGGATTCAAGGCTAGAACGGAAGCCTGCCGAGATGAGAGTGGGAATATGGTAGTAGACACACAGTCAGTGCTGAGGATCTGGAAAGAACAATTCTCTAGACTGCTTAATGGCGAAGACAGCCAAGATGCCGCTAATAGGCAGAACGCTCCATTCAACTTGGACGATGATGGCCAAGAGTTCCGTCCACTCTAACTCTAACCGGAGTGCGGCTGGCGATATCCAAACTTAAGTTGTACAAGGCTGCTGGTGCGGATGGCTTACAAGCCGAACTATTTAAATCAGCGGGAGATGAATTGGCTAGGAGCATACACCAGCTCATCTGCAAAATTTGGTCGGATGAAAGTATGCCCGATGAATGGAACCTTGGTAAAGTGTGCCCCATCCATAAAAAGGGAGATGTTCTGAAATAGACCAACTAGAGAGGAATTAGTCTCCTAAACGTCGCTTATAAAATCTTGTCGGCTATCCTGTGTGACCGCTTAAAACCTTTTGTCAACGATCTGATCGGCCCCTATCAGTGTGGTTTTAGGCCTGGCAAGTCAACCGTCGATCAATTGTTCACACTCCGACAGATTTTAGAAAAATTCCGGGAATTCCAGATCGATACACACCACCTTTTTATCGATTTTAAAGTCGCATATGATAGCGTGAAAAGGGACGAATTATACAGAGCCATGTCGAGTCTCGGCATCCCTGCTAAACTCGTCCGCCTGTGCAGGATGACGATGGAAAAATCTCGCTGCTTCGTCAAAATTGGAAAGAACACCACCGATTCCTTTGATGTTGAGAAAGGATTGAGGCAAGGCGACGCGTTATCATGCAACCTATTCAACATCGTTCTTGAAGCCATTGTACGCAACGCACATGTCAACACCAGCGGTACAATCTATCAACGAAGGCAGAACGAAGCGAGCTGTGGCAGGGGCATTTGCGAGCATTGAATCGGAGGCGGCTAGAATGGGATTGGCGGTTAATGAGGACAAGACGAAGTATATGCTGTCATCGAGAGAGGAATCTCAACATCGTCGACTCGGGCAAAATATCACGATGGACAGATATAACTTCGAAGTTGTCAAGGACTTTGTCTACCTGGGCTCCACTATTACATCGCAGAATGACATCAGTGCAGAGATCAAGCGAAGAATTACTCTTGCCAACCGCTGTTTCTTCGGTCTAAGAAGGCATTTAAGTAGTAAGGCCCTCTCTCAGAGAACCAAGGAGACTTTATACAAAACCCTAATCATCCCGGTCCTGCTTTATGGGTCAGAAGCATGGACACTGAAAGATTCGGATAAAAATCTGCTAGGGTGCTTTGAGAGGAAGGTTCTTCGTGTGATTTTCGGTCCGGTGTGTATCGAAGGAGTATGGAAGAGAAGATTCAACGACGAGCTATACGGGCTATACAGCGACGTTGACCTGGTCAAAAAGCTGAAAATACAGCGGCTGATATGGCTGGGGCACGTGGAGCGTATGGACAGCAACGCACCTGCCCGACGAGTCTTCGAATCCAACCCCGATGGGGTACGCAGCAGAGGAAGAACCCGTAACAGGTGGCGCAAACAAGTGAATGACGACATCAAAGCACTCGGTGTGTGCAACTAGAAGCGGCTAGCTAGGGACAGAGCTCGCTGGAGGGGCTTGTTAGTTGAGGCCGAAGCCCATCCTGGGCTATGAGCGCCATCAAAAGTAAAGAAAGTATTGCATTTATATAAAAAAAATATTTCGAGTTTGTAGTAGGTACTTTTTGAGTGCACACTACTTTCCAAGTGTTTAATTATTTTTTAATGCATGGAAATTTTTTGTTGAAATGCATTTTTTTTCACTATTTCACTATTTATCACTATAGGAGATTGGGATCAAATAAAGCTTGTTCAAAAAACGAATAAAGACGGACGTGAAGTAAAATCCTTACAAGCTGGATGGATGAGTTTGATTGGGAAAAACATCTACGAATCCCAGAAGTTGTCATGTGCATTCCGATATAAACGGCAAAGCATCGGAAAGGATGAATATTTCCTATTCTTGGAGGCTCGATGCAATGAGTGCAAAAATTACTTTGTTGTAAGGTGTTTTCACATACCAAGTGGATGCGAAAAAGTGAGTCTTCACGTTGCGTTCTGACGAACGATTCAAAAGGGATTTCACATTGGCAAAAAAGAAGATTGGTGCAATCCAATGAAATTAAGAACAAACTCCAGCTCACTACTCCAAAGCAATGGCGAGTTGAAAAGGCAGATCAAGTTATCGATTATGGGGATAGTTAATCTCCTTTCATATACAATCTTAACGTGCTCCAAAAAGTTGGTCAGAAAGGAAAAAACGAGCAACTAGAAATGGTAATGGGGGAGAATCTGTTCGAATCGTTAGAATAATTAAAAATGGAACATCCATTAACTAGCAAATATGTGCGAAATATCGGATACAACAAATTCTATGTTACGAATTGGTCAAGCGAACAGACCCACATACATAATGATGAATGATGATCTTCAAAAACATATGAGAAATCCTCTTTCCTTGGATGAGACTGGGTCTGTTGCCTACAGAATAAACCACCCAATTGGTTGAAGTAGCCACATTTTTCTAAGTATTCTATGCTCATCGATCGAAAACACAATTATTCTTTTATCACAGGTGCTTTCCGAAGTGAATGACAGCAACTTCCTTTGCTTCTGGTTACGCGGTTGGATCAAATCTGGTTCAAAAATACCAAGGGAAGTTGTTACCGACATGGGAAGAGCCTTGCAACAGGGTACTTGTATGGCATTCAATACCATGCCTTTTGGAGCATATAATGACCAATGTTTAAACATTGTGCTCGGCAAGAGCCATATACAGTTAAACACGCAACTATGAAACGATGTAGCCCACCTCATCCACCTGGTAACACGATGGTCTTGCTTAACCAAACACACGCAAAGAAAGTTCCAGAAGTCTTTAAGAGGTGTGTTGGGTTTTTGACGACAACTACAAACCTACCCATTTTTTGTGAACTTTCCGAGAACCTTTTTATTCTATGCATTTGCAATTTAAAAGTATATGACAATGAGTGCCAAGAATCTTTCAATTACATAAAAATAAGAATAGAATCATTTACTTTTGAAAATTCCAGGGAGCCAGGGAATGAATATAGTTTTAATTGTATATTCCAAGATGATGATGGTATTGAAGATAAGGGCTTTAATATAAGAAAATTCATTAAAAATTTAAAAAATAATTTGAAGATCGAAAATAGAAACAGTTGCGATTTTGAATATCAAGATAACGACTATTATCTACCTAGTTTTAGCGACCGATTTAGTAATTTATGCCATGAATTTCCCTGCTGGACCAGGACCAATATTATGAATAAATATTTTGACAGCGGAAATGCAATTGCTTCGTCAGCAAAATCAGAAACATTATTTCAGCAGTTCAAGAAATATATTTTAAGAAATAAATCTCCTGAGAGGGTTGATATGGTTCTTAAAACTGTTAGAGCAAAAATAAACGATATTTCTTCTACCAAGGTGTCAAACACAGACAGAATTCCAAACTGCGATCCCCTGCAGGCCTCAGAAAGGTGGAAAAACAAAACATGCATTTAAGAAAATATTGAAATTAATGCAGTAGAAGAAACTGAAGAGATTATTGAACAAAAAACTGAACAAATAGTAAATGATGAATTTGAACAAATAAAAGGGGAACTTATGTCTCTTCCGAACCACAATTATCCATATTTTGGCTCGAACAAAAACATTCCGGCTGGCAATATGTGTCAAAACGACATTTACCAACACATGTGCATTTAATGCGTTGACAGAAGTTTTGAGGAACACCATCATTTGCAATGTCAACAATTTTAAACTAAACATAGAAGGAAAAACAAATCTTGATAAGGCTTTACAAAATGTTTGCTATCCAACAACATTACTAAAGTATGCAATAGCAGGGCCAAATATAGAAATTTACACAAACCGTGCTTAACTTTTATCTCTACATTTCGAAACAATAAACAGAAATGTAAATTGTGAAACCAATATAATTACTTTGATTCATAAGCTTATGGATGAATGCGAGAGTTATTTAGAAAACATAAAATGCACTTGTCACACAATGTATTCGTAGATGTTATTACAGCATTTCATTTTAGCGATGTGAACCATCCGTTCGTATTATTGATATCGTTCACGACAATCTGTCGCCCAATAGTATTGAGTATAGTTGGTGTGAAAAAGCTGTTACAAACGTGTAAAAGTTAATGGGTTAATTGACAGCCCGTCACGCATTTTCAACTTTGATTTACGATGACCTGCTTGGGTTACTTTTGCAAAATACTTAAAGAGCAGGATTCTGGCTGATAGATACCCGGATTCGACTGAACTCTACAAATATTTTGCAGCTGCAATGGAAGGAAAAGGCTAAAAATGGATTAAGGTAAAGAATAGGTTGTTGAAACTTGTTGTGGTAAATTTAACCACAACGCAACAGAATAAATGGAAATAAGCCCTATAAAAGGAAATATTGTCAAAAACAATTACAAAATAATGAAATTACGCCCAAATGCAAGGAAATATCGCCCTAAACCAAAATCTTGTGATTGGGTATTTTACTGAAATTACTTAAATGAAGCTACACGATTAGAAAAGTTTTAATACTATTGCATTCGTCTATTTCTGAAAAATACTGTTATCCAAGCATAGGAGCAACGGAGTGGGACAGAGGCCTTAAATAGGGTGTTAAAACCCTTTGAACTCGCGAAGCGTGCCACTCTTGTTAAAGAAAACTATTGAAATTGGCGCCTGGTTTGCCGGTTATTAATATCGCAAATGACTAGGTGGCCATTTCTTGTTTTACAATATTTTTTTTTTAGATTAGTGTTATTTTGCATTTTTTTATCTCGCATTTCGTTAGTTGGCTGTTTCCGATTTCTGTACCTCGCCGTTTCGTTGTCTCGCCGATTCGTTGTTTCGCCGTTTCGTTGTCTCGCCGTTTTGTTGTCTCGAACTTTCGTTATCTCACCGTTTCGTTGCGTTGGCGCAGTTCGTTATCTCGCTGTTTCATTTTGTGCCGATTATGTAATTGGCAAAATAAAACAGCCATTCAATTTATTTGCCAATGTTTTTTTTTTTAAATGAATAATTCAGAAAAGGTATGTGTTTTGTTTAAATCAATAAGAGATAAAGATAGAGGCTGAGTTCCGAAATGTAATCGAGTTTGTATCGGATGCGTTAAGAAACTTGCTGCTTTGTAAACATTTTCACGTTTGAATTTTGAAACCAAATGCGCATCTGATGCATTTTGGAACTCAGCCAGACTTAATGTCCATAAAGACGAAAACTTTTCTTGGTGTTCTGAACTCCGACGAATTGTAGAATATAAGTAGTGTCAAGCGCGCTTGGTTACATACAATAGATAATGGAGTACATGCAATGATGCAATAAAATAAGAACGTGGGGACCATAACCACGAGCCTTCTGCTATACGAAAACCTGTGGCTGTGGCAGATATTTTGCCCCAGATTAAGCACCGCGCTGGAATTTCAGAAGCAGTTAAAAGTCTGAGGATAGTGCAAGACACATTTGCAGTTTCTAAACCTGATCTTGCAACAAATTTACCTTCAAGGTCAGCAAATAATGCAGCATATAAAGTGTGCGCGAAATTGAACGGGTGGTTCACTGAAAGAATCCAGAACATTGGATTTTGAAATTCGAAATTAAGTTAAATATTAAGATGCTTAAAGGCTTAACTACATAGACCTACTTTTGTACAAAAGTGAGAAATTACACAAATACTCTAGTGTCATCTGCTTGCGAAAAATTGAACGAAAATTGTGTTTAATGCTTAGAGTTTTTGACATTTATCAAAAAAAAAAAAAAAATAGAAAACAATTTGTTACGCTAGGTAAGGCATTCGATTTTTATTATTAAAAATATCTATTTTTTTGTCTTTCTTTAAAATAAAATCGTCCTAATCTTTCTGAAAAATTATAAGCCAACTTTTCAGGAGCGTGCTTTATTTTGTTTAGTTAAGTATTTTGTCTAGTGTGTTTGGGGTTCCAGGGTAGATGTACGAGGAAAATATTTTGTTGACCTCGCATAAATCTCAGAATATTAATCATATTATTATTATATTACAATACATGCTATTTCCAATATGCTGATAAAATCACACATTCGCCTCCACAAGAATGAACAACAATCACGCATTTACCATCCAAAAGCTCTGCAAGTAAGATGATCATCGAACGTGCGATGTGATCCAAGGCGCATGATATATTTACAAAATGATGCTCTTCATAATAAAAAAAGAGTTCATTTTGCTGAAGAACACAGTTGAATCCCTGGTGCCAGCTCCATTATCAATTTAAAATTTGTTTAAATAAAATACATATTTATTTATACACACTTTTTTTTCTTGGACAAAAAACAAACGTCAGCTATCAGCTGAAGATAAAAGATAAGGTGTGTTCGTAGTTTGTTCCCCTAAAATTTCCCTACAGCCAGTGACATCTATTAGTCGTTTTCAAAACTGTTTCTTATGATTGTACTGGTGTTTTTCTTTTGCACAAAAGTAAAAGTTAAGAAGGCTCTAACTTTTACTTTTGTAAAATTTGAGATACGAGATAGGATTGGTAGCATGTTGGAAAAAGACAAACAAATTTTTTCACTTTTGTACAAAAGTGTGTTGAATGTAGTCAAGGCTAAACTCTGTATTGTTGAGGATGTCAAAATAGACGTGGGGCGAATTATAATTATGACAAATAATGAAAACCTTAAGCACATAGAACATTGTCCATTTTGGATAATCGATGGCACCTTTAAAATTGTTCCTTCCATTTTTTACCAAATGTACACCATTCACTGTGACGTAGATTCAAGCCTTAAAGCATATCCAATAGTGGATGCACTAATGTCAGGCAAAACAAGAAAATTATGCGATGCTTTGCTTAAGAGTCTTATTGAGTATGCCGCAAAACAAGTTCCTAAGGGATTTAGTTTTCAATTGTTTCAATCCATTTATCGACTTGTTCAGAAATCTGGCTTGCAGACAAAATAGGTACGACTCTGACCTGGATCTTTAAAAATTCAGCAGATATGCGCATAGTCATTTTTGCAACCGGATCGCATACCTTCTGCCTTTACAAAATTAAAGGAGATAATGCCAATCGAAGCAAGACTGATTATGGACTGGTTTGGTTACTTTTACGTCAACGGCGCAAATGGAAAACCTCCTAATTATATACCTGCGTTTTGGAGTTTTTCAGGTATGAAAATTCCAACAACCCAAAATTATAGTGAGTCATTCCATAGACATATGAAGTATGAACACGATTGTAGACACTTAAAATATAGGTAGGTTTTTCTTTTTTAAATTTCAGTGATAAATTGGTGAAAGCAAAAAATGTGCATGTGGCCATTGAACAAATAAGTAGAGGAGATAAAATTCAAAACAAAAGCCAAAGATAGTAGAATTGCTAATATTTTAGAAAATAATGTTGACTATTCTTAGTTTACTGCTTTTTTTTTAGTTCAAACATGGGATCCTTGAAAAATTTATTGAAAATATAAGTGTTGTTTTTTTTTTATTTCATCTGAACAAGAAGAGGATTGACAAAATGGATGTTCATACCGAATGTGATCAATTTTACTTTTTATAATAAGCATTTTATTATTTCGCATTATAGTACTATTTAGCAATTAAACAAATCACAAATTGAGTCGACACCTTAACTGATTTCACAATATTTACTTTTACACATAAAACAATAACAAAATTATTAGACGCGTTAAAGGAGTACCTTGAATACATTTCAGAATGTAGTCATTCCATCATCAGCATCACGACTAAATCCAAAAGCAGCAAATGTTGTGTTTTGTTGTTGTTATTAATATTGCATATTATAATCATTATATAAGAGAGAACAAATGCGATTCAATATTTCCGTTGTCTAAATTCATCGCATGTGGGTCTCTCTGTATATAAAAACTTTCATATGCATCAAGTTTACGGTCATCTAGCACCTCTTTCACTAAACAAACGTTTTGGATGTCAAGGCACATATGATTTTCGTTGAGAGCGTGTGCCGCCAGTAACCTTGATTGTAATCTGTAACCTTGATTAGTGCGAATGTATGTTTGATGTTCTTTAAATCGCGTAAGGAGATTTCTCTTTGTTTGGCCGTAATAAACACTTTCACATTCACTACATTTTATTGCATATATAGCCGATTGATTCAAATTATTAGTTTTGTCTTAAGTCGAACCTAATAAATTTGACATCTTATTTTGATTTGTGTGTACAATATCCATGCCGTATTCACGAAATTTCGTTTTCAGTTTGTCCGTTACAACAGGGGTATAACATATCGCGACACGAATGTTTTTATCGTCATATTTTCGGGATTGTACATATCATATAGTGTAGACAAATCATTTCTTTTTATTTTTTCTGTATGTTTTTTAATTAAATGATCCACCAAATCTTCACTATAACCATTAATTTTTGCAATATATTTTATAGTTCTACACTCTTTCATGTAGTTCATTACTGAAAGGTTTAAACTACACAACCTATGTACCATGGAGTGGAAAGCAGCGTGTTTGTGTTGTATACAACAATTTGAATCACTCGTTATTGTGCTAAAATGTATTGATGTATTGTTTTTTACCACTTTACCACTTTAGGCATCCAGGGGTGGATCGATGCGTATTGTCACTAAGGCATAACACTAGTGGTTATATGTATTGAAAAGCTCAATTGGGCCCTTATTCTGTTAAATTGCATAGATTATTTGTCAAATCTGGTTTTAAGGTAAGTTTTTTTGAATTTTTAATAATGAGAGGTAATTTTAGAGTTGATTATTCTAACATTCGTGGGTTAAGGAAGAACTTTTGTGCTGCATATGTTCATTCTGTAATTAACAGACCAGCTGTATTGGCACTCAGTGAGACTCGGGTAGGAGAAAATTCCGACTACTCGGAATTTAATCTATATAGGTATCTTTTAGTGCCTTTATTCTTTTCTCATCATGGCCTTGTTGTGTATATAAGTAACGATGTTGCTTACCAGCTCCAACCTCAATATGGTGATTGTGTTAACACAAACTTTAACTTCTTATGGTTGAAATTCACGGTAAACGAGCACATTATTCAAACATTCAAAGAATTGTTTCCCATAATCCTCACACTGAAATCGTCATTGCGGGCGATTTCAATGTACATAATTCTAGTTGGCTCCGCTTTCTGGCCAGACAACATCCGAAGGAAGGTATGTTGGGATCTTTGTTGAGTTAAACCATCTTACTCAGCTCGTTGACGAGCCAACTCGAATCCCTGACGTTGCAGGTCAAACTGCGAACACTCTAAACTTTTCCTTACCTCTGACCCCGATAAATATACTGTTAGTGTATTACCGCCTCTAGGATCAGACTATTGTGTCATATCTGCAAATTTCTCGTGCCAACAAAACTCAGTTAAAGAAAAAACCGTTTGGCAGTACGAGAAAGCCAACTGGGATGGTCTCAATGTTTTCTTTAGGAACTTTAACTGGTCACTTTGCTTTCTCGATAGTGACGTAGATGGTGACGTGAAATAAGGCCCAACGAAATAAAGCCAAAAATCAAAAATTTGGCCTTATTTTGCTTTTAAAATGGAAATAACGCCAAATTTTAGTTTTGGCTTTATTCCGCTTTAGAAAACGAAATAAGGCCAATTTGGCTTTATTTCGTTTTCATGATTTTTTTCAGAAAACTCCAAAACAAATCACCGTTCTGTTGTTTTCATAAGGTGCAGTGCATGCCCCCGCGGTTGTTATTGCCCAAAAAAGAACCCGCGTGGGTTAATTCCACCACAAAAAAGAACTATGACCCGCAGGTGCTTTTGAGAATTGGCGAAGCGGGCCACCCAAAGTACTGTTTAGTACAAAAAACTTTGATTACAGATCGACTGACAACATAGGCGCCTGCCAGACGACTGAGCATACCCTAAGCGGAGTGACGGAGTCGCGTGAGCGGGACAGAGGACCCGAAAAGGGAGTTCAAATCTCAAAGTACTATTTAGCACAAAAACTTTTAAAGCAGACTGACTGATAACATAGGTGCCTGCCAGATGGGGTTTGATTTTTTTTTTTGGAACTAATCCCCCAACTGGCAGGCGCCTATGCTTCAAAGTTTTTGAACTAAACAGCACTTTGGGTGGCCTGCTTCGCGGGTTCAAGGATTTAAACTCCCTTTTCGGGTCCTCTGTTTCGCTCACGCGACTCCGTCGCTCCGCTTAGGGTATACTCAATCGCCTGGCAGGCACCTATGTTGTCAGTTGGTCTGCTTTCAAAGCTTCCGTTATCACTGAATGTTTTCGTACAAACAAATTTGGTCTTATTTCCAAATGAAATTTAGCCTTATTTCGTTTTGGAAATAGAAATAAAGCCAGTTTGGCCTTATTTCCATTTTTAAAGCGAAATTAGGCCACATTTGAGATTTGGTCTTATTTCGCTGGGCCTTATTTCACGTCACCACGTAGATTCCAGCGCAGATATAGGGTAAAATCTATCAATTCGATTCGAGCTGTAAGAAGGTTATTAGGGTCAGAGAAGTAAGCTTCCGATGTTATAAAGCCAACCCTTCTGAAGAAAACCAGAAAAAGTTTCAACAAGCTAAAAAGACTAGCAACTTTCATATTCGACGAACCCAATTTTTACATGATCAAAAATTACGGCAAAAAATACTACAATGTCCCAAAGGTAGTAAAAATTTCTTTTGTAAAAAACATACGAAATACTACCTCGTCCTCAGTTCCAACGCTTGTCTTCAATGATACTCCTTTTGTCAGCTCGAAAAATAAAGCCTATTTGCTTGCAGCACAGTTTGCTGTTAATTCGACGCTGACAGAGTGTGTTATGACTCAGTTGCATTCCTCCCCTTAAACAATTTAACCGCAATACTCGCGCTTCCAGGAATGCTCATCAGTTAACCCTTGAGCCCAATTTTGGACGTACTGTCCAGCAGTGTTGGGACTTCGCAGAAGCCAAAGAGTGGTAGAAAGGTTGACAAAAAAGTGGTAGAAATTAAAAGCCATTTTTATGTAACAAATCGTATATTCAATAACTTTATTGAAAACAAATCAAATACAAAAATAAAATAAATAACATTTCAGTTCTTTATGTTTAGTTATGGCGTTTAGTTAAACGAGCCAACCTTGCACTTCACTCTGACGGGATGAGCTCTGGTACACTAAAAGTCCACACCCTAAACTAACTTCTAACAAGTGTCCCCCCGCTTACAAGGGTGCCGGAGGGGTCAAAAACTGAACATATTCCTATGGCTTCAAGTATTTTAAATCCAACGAGACATTCCACGAAATCAACCGATGTCTGTTTCCCAATTTATAGGCTAATTTATGTGAAATTTCTTGTTAAAACATGGTCAGAAGGCATCCCTTATATCTCCGGTCTGCCAGTTTTGCCACCGTGGCAACACTTCTTAAAATTAAACTTAGAAGGTGGACTATTAGTGTACCAAAGCTTATCCTGTCAGAATGAGGCCTTAACGCCCTATCTAGTTTCAAAGATCATTTTTAAAAGAAGATTTTTTTTATATATAAACCGTCAGAAAATCTAAATCTTGAAGCAGATTTTACTAATGCTTCTGGAGGATTAAAATTTTGATCATTGAATGAAATTTCCCTTGCACCTAAAATGTTGTGAATAGTTGTCGTTTCTAATTTATTTCTTTTTTTATTTTTTATATTTTTTTAATCGGAAAATGTACGTTCCGTAGGAGCACTGCTATGCGGTAAGCAGCCAACATTAAATGAAGAAATGTTTCCAAACAATAAATTGTCCATACCATCTTTTACATTTTTTTTATCAAACGCCATTATGAAATAATGTCATCAGTTTTAAAAAATTGGAGCAAGTGATTTTCTCCAATTAGTTTTCTCCACTCATTATTAATCAATTTTAGGTTCGTTGTATTTGGTGAAAAATGTCTCGTCAGACCTAAGACTGAAAGCATTGTTCCATCAAAGACGTTTTTGGATTTAAATATTTAAATTATCGTTTTAAAAAATAAATCTTTCTCTAATTTGAAAAGACAACTCGACATAATAGCTGCACATCATTTTTTATTATTACATTATTTTTTGTTCATCAATGTCATTTTATAATGAGTACCTACCTACCTCAAAATGAAGGCCAAAATACATTGGAGAATATGGTGAATAGTTTTCAGGGTTTATATTATATTAATATTTTTTGACTTTACGACATTTTTAATTATATTTTGTTCTAGCATATTTATTCGACCAAAATGTGTATTTTTGTATTCTCAGATTGAAAAATTCTGTTAAATTCATTTATAATTTCAGATTTATTGACAAAAAATTCAAAAAAAGTAAATTGTCTTTATATTTAAAGAAATCACAAATTTTTGTGAAGTGTTGAAGTAAATTCTTTAAATGAGTGCAGTTGTGATCGTATGTCATATGGTAAAGTAAAAAGATATGTGAAAGGTGAGTTGCAAAAAGTGGTTTCATGAACAGCAAAAAGTGGTAGAAATACCACATAAGTGGTAGAAGTCCCAACACTGTTGTCAAGTACAGGGATTCTTTTTTTAGCCGCACAACACGAATGTTGAACGTTTTACCCTTCTCTATTTTTCCCTCTCATTATGATATTCAGAAATTCAAAACCAATGTGCATTGGTATCTCCTTTTAAACCCTATCCAATTTTCCTAACGCTCGCACTGTGTTTTGCATGTTAAGGGTATTAACAACCCCTTTAGGCATAATTTATTCAGTCAAAGTTGAACATAACTCTGGGATTCTTACAGTCAACTTGAGAAATAGTTTTTATTCACTCAGAGTTGACGTTTTCAACTTTTGATTTTCAACTCTAGAGTTGTTTCAACTTTCTCAACTCCCCGAAATAGTAGAAGTTAGTGAGCAAACTGGGGAAAGAAGATGCAGAGGAGGAAAGCATATACATTGAAAGGCGGCAATATAAAATGCTTCCCCGTGTCGGAATCGATAAATGGGATGACCAGGATTTCATTTATCGTTTTCGCCTCTCGAAAGAGACAACAATTATGGTTTTGAGTTTAATAAAGGATTCATTGCCTTGTGACGAAAGACGGTACATTGTGAATTGGTTAAAATTTGTGTGTTTTGATAAAGTTTTGGTGATTTGTTCTTTTAGATCACGTGAATTACGACCAATTACGCAGTTATTGATCGTATTGCGATATGTTATGCGCTGGGATCAATACAATTGGCGGTGGCAGATTTTATTGGTGTAAGTAATGCAACCGTGCATCATGTGTTGAAACGGGTGCCCAAAGCGATTGCTCAACTTGCACCTTGATTTATTCGTATGCCGGAAACGCAAACAGAGCGGCTGCAAGCTGCAAGTGACTTTTTTGCGAAAGCTAGATTCCCACGAACAATTGGTGCAATCGATTGTACCCATATTCGAATTCAAGAGAAGAGAATTTTAGAAACCAAAATGGTTGGTTCGCCCTGAACGTCCAAACTCTTTTGACTGCAAATTTAAAAATTAACGATATTGGGCCTTACCAATAATCAAATTAAGCAAGGACTTAAATATTCCAGTAAAATAAACCTTAATTGTAATGATCTCAAATAATATACTATTCATGAAATGTTTAATTTTTTGCAGTCAATCCCATATTTGATTCATTATTTAGAGTTAACTTTAATATCAAGGTCGTACCATGTATAGTTAATTAGTAAGAGTCCATATTATTATGGTTCATTTTACAGAAATATTTAAGTCGTTACTAAATTTGATTATTGGTAACGCCCATTGTCGTTCGTTGGCAGGTATAGTATATCATGAATTATTCAGAACGTTGGTTCGGGTTCAGATCAGAGCTGCGGGGCTTTTTTGAGAGAATTCGCTTTTACCAGTCCTCAAAATCCATTTTTTTTCCACAAATCATGTCATTTTTCCCTTTTTATTTCCCTCAAAAAAAACAGCAAAAATCACATTATTAATGTACCTATAGGGCAGGTTTTTTAAATTTTTCTTTAATAAATTAAGTTCTTGTATTTACATTATATACACATTTATGTAGACACATAAATGAGCATGATTTTATCTGAACTCGAGAGAGCCAACTAGTAACCCAAATAGTATGATATTTTTGCCTGCCAGTTATCCTGCTAGTGTAGTGTATTTATTTTCACTTTTTGTTTTGTTTCCATAGTTTTCATATTTTGTGTATTTTTCTATATGAAATATTTTTAAAATATGATACTAGTTGACAAAACGCGCAGAGAGCTTCTAGTCACACATACATCCATAAAACTAACACCATGATACAAATGCTACTAGTTCTAATCGCTTGTCTAAACCCCGGGTAAAGCATATCGAAAAACGCAAATTGAGTTGAGTGTGCTATTATTCATACAATTTCTTTTTTTTTTCTTTTCATCGGAGACAAAACTGAAAATTGCTAGTTAGAGCTAATGCAAACCTCATAATTTTTTAAAATTTGTATACACTAATTCTACGTCAATGTCTTTTATATTTAAAATTATTGTTTAGAAGTTTTCAATAAAGTGAATGAAGCTTTTTTGAGTGACATAAAAGTAAGAAGGAGGTGATCGCCACTCAAATATAACTTTGGAAGTTTCCAAATTAAGAATTTTGTTTAAAATTGTTAAGTTTTTGCAATTTACCCTTTCTGGTAAATTGAGAGCCATATTGGGATTAAAGAACTCTAATTCATTTAATTCATTAAGTTAAGGATCCTGTCACGATTATTGTGGCCAATTAAATGCCACTACTTTGTGACCAGTAAAAAAAATACGCAAAACCATTTTTTAACTTCTTTACTTTATTTAACGTGTATAAGCACGTAACGGCGCGTTTAAAATTACAGTCTTTTTGTATCTTTATAAAATATATCTTGGATTTGGAACAGGGAAGTAACACGTAAGAACTCCGAAAAAATCGGAATTGATTAGAATTCTTGTAATTTTTTCGGATTTAAGAAGAAATTCCCACAAAACCAGTTGGTTTTGCCTTTGTCCCTTTTGAGGTCAGAAATCCCACGAAAAAGGGATTGTTCCTACGATCCCCCAGCACTGGTTCAGATATTATGTTTAAGTCCATTTTTATTGTTTTTGGGGTCTATGCATGATCAGCGCATTTTGAACCCCCAAACCCCCCACCCTCCTGCGTTCGCGCCTGATGCAGTCAGTTGGTGCAAATCTGTGTGACCTATTGCTCATACCGATTGGTTTTACCGATGGTGAGAAAGGGTTAAATTTGATACTTTGTACCTGCTCTTACCAATGTACATTTATGTATGTTGGACTTCTATAGGTGTAGAGAATTATCCTCTCAGTGTTGTATATATTGACGTAGCTACAAGCAAATTAATACACATACAAAAACCAGTTGATCTTCGTTGCTCATTTTTTTCCATTGTTTTTTTTTTTTTTTTTGTACAAGCTCGGGGTTTACCTTTTCCTGTATGACCCTGCATTCTTCTTTGTGAAATTGTGTTTCTTCCTTCATAATTTCATTTTAGGAAAACAAAATAATAGAAACAAATTATAGACTTATTAATTAGTGTGTGAAAACTCATTTTATTTATTGTTCGATATACATATTTATTCAAAACATAAAAATTGTAATCCGTTTTGTGCAGCTTTCAATTTCGCTTAGTACCTTTGTACTCTTTGAACTCTTTTCCAATTATTCGAAATAAATACAAAATCAAAAATAATGGTTTATCCTGGTAATTTAATTAAACTAGGAAACACAAAATTCTTTTTCCAAACATTTTGAATATCCAAAGTAGGTACATAAATAAGGAAACATATTCACAAATGCAAAATTATTCTAATGCAAACCGAAAGTTGAAAATGACGTCTTGGGTGTCACAAATATCCCAAGGATATTTTAGAAACTGCTGATTGGTCAACTTCTGGATTTCAACTCTGTAGTTTAGATTCAAAGTAGGGAATAAAAGCATTTTTCAAATTTCAGTTCAACTACGGATTTGAAGTCAACTTGTAAGTGGGCCAACTTTGGAGTTTTTAGCAAGTTGAGCAATACTGAATAAATCGGCTCTTAGTGCGCGTCAATTATATCGTACAAAAAAGACAACTACCGTGGCAAAATCAATATTATTATATTATACTTATATATTACAAGTCAAGTTCCGAAAAAAGAATGTTTCTATTTTATTAAAAAAAAATTAACAGCTGAAGTCAGATTCATCAAACACTTCCATTGCATATTCAATTAAATGCGACATTGATGTTGTGGAAACATCATCTTCATCATCTATTGTTTGTGATGGAACTTAAGTTCGAACATTTGCAACTGCTACATCGTTTGTTTCTGGACTTTCGTTGAAGCTAACTCGTGTTGGCACTATGGTTATGTTTCCGTCTAGTAGTTTCTGTTTAGCTTGAGCTTGTCTAACAACTTCGAGTATATTCCAACTTGTTTCTCTCAACAAGTCTTCATTTTTCAACACATTAAGCTCTGATTCTAGGTTGCTCAAAAATGGTTGGAGGACCCCTACTCCTTTATGGCGTTTACCAAAGAGTTACCAATGAGTTGACTCTCAAAGAGAGTCAAAAGTGATTTATATGCCGTTTCCGAAATTACCTAATTTCCCATACAAAATCACATTTTGAATTGAGGTAATTTAGACCTCATTTGCACGAAATTAGGTTGGAAATTAGGTGAATGCATCTAGCGGGAATCTGTTTCAAAAGCTCTTAAAAGCTTTTGTATGAAAATATCAATACACTATACTCAATAACATAAAACAGAAAAAGAAAACAATAAAAATAAACGGCTAACTGCCATTCCAAATTCAAAATGAAATGAGATGTCAAATGAAATTAGTAAATTTGATAATGAAAACACTTTTTTCCAAATTTCGAAATTACCTCATTTCGGCTCTAATGAAAACATAAAAGACGTTGTTGGTAAGTCTTTTTCGAAATTTCTTAAAACAGTTTTTTACTTTCTTCAATAATATTTTCTGATAAAGCAAATAAAATTCAGGAAACTTGAAAATTATTGGATATAATTTGATCTTGCACAGAGAGAAACACATGCAGATAGTCGTATTTGTCAAAAGTACCTAGTACAATAATAAATATGTTAGTATCCTGGACAAGTTCCCTTTCTTAAACCACTTTGCGGGCGCCTATGCGTGAAACGCTTGTATTAGTATTGGTTTTTTGATAGAAATTTAGTAAAAGAAGTATATTTTCTTTATAAATAACCACTTCTTTTGCTGCTTCTCCCATTGAGTATAGAATTTCTTCCACGGTTTTCCTATGTTTTATTTCAATGTTTCATTTAAAGCATTTTTGTATTTAATTCCTCTTATCTATTTTATTTTATTCTTTTTATCTCCATGTATAAAAATTATGTGCTTGGCCTACTAAACCAATTGTCCTTGGGCAGGGCATGGTAGGTATATGCTATAAATATATGGATTTTATATGTGATAAGCTCGCAAAGTCCATCCGAGCGAAATGTGTTATTTTTCTTTGGAAAAGCATAACGATAAAAATGGAAATTTTCCAACATTTACGTCTGTCTATAATAATGCCTATTGGTATTGTCAGACTATTGATTTGTATCGAGTTTTGGTGGTTGATTCACGAATGATGATACTAGATCTGGTGCGACGGACAACTGCCATTCCTGGCTCTTGGGACCCATACTAGATGTGCCGCGTATTACAATTGTGGTAGATTTCTATTTATTCTGTAGTTGTTTATGTAAAACAAGCATCCATATTTTTTGCAAAATCCAATGAACACTAATCCATTCTGTTGGTGCACCTGAACGCTGAAAATGATTTAATCACGCGACTCCCTATATTTCCATACAATTTTATCTACAAAAATTTAAGGAAAACAGCGAAGCAGTGTTGCCGAACACTTATCCATTCTGTTGGTGCACCTGAACGCTCAAAATGATTTAGTCACGCGACTCCCTATATTTCCATACAATTTTATCTACAAAAAATTAAGGAAAAAAGCGAAACAGTGTTGCCGAATACAAAATGACCTATTTTCACCAACAAAAACAATCGAAATTGTTTTTAAAAGTTTTTAAAAGTCGTTTTTCTTTGAGAAACCTGAATTTATGCACACAAAAAATTTAAAAATTGAGTTTTTCGTGTAGGTATACAATTTTTCAAAACAAGTTCTACGCAATTTGAGAATCACTGGCAAGTAATCATTGGATAGCCACGATGGTATGACACAACCTCATCTGACGCTGGAAACTACCTGGTGAACTGGTTGGGTGAACATTTTGAGAACCATGGGTTGTTGATGGTTTCTCAACTGAAGCCAACATTTCCAAGGACACCATACTGACTGATCTTCTTCCTGGTATCGTCAAACCTCATCAACATAGTTCCTGAGTTGCAAAACTACTCGTGCAAGACTTTAAAAGGAGATGCAGACCATAAACCTGTGGAAATTAACATCAAACTGGACCAGCCGATTACTGCAATAGATACACAAATTAGCGAAGAATACATCAACTATAATCGATTTTGGGTATCGACATATTGCAACAAAAAAAAAAAATGGGGAAACAATTGTGATGACAGTTGCCAAACAGAAACCTCACCGAGAATGAAATAGAAAAAGAGGAACCCATAGAAGCGATGGAGCGCACCATAATAAACGCCCTCGACAAGCAGGAGAGATCAAAGACCTCGAGAGATACCAGCATATACTAGAAGGGATTAATCGGTTGTATGATCATCGACAACGATTGCTGAAACGATTACAAGGGATCCAACAAAGGGAAGGCAACACTGCCAACAGCAACTACTGTCAAATAGTGAAGAGCAAACTTGAATGTACACACATTGGGGCGTATTCATATTCATTTTAAACATAGCTTTAGTTGAATTTTCGGACGTTGATTCTATTTTTTTAATTTTATCATTTCAAAATATTTAAAGCTATTTGTGTAGTTTACCAAGTTAACTATCTTATAAAAATATAAAACCAACAATTTGTAATTAATTAAAATCGGTCTGTATTCATTGAGCCAAAATTGTCTTGAACTGTAGTTAAGTTAAACCCGGGTCTATCTGCGACTATAAATATGCCCCGTTATGTTGAGGAACGCTCTTCAACATTTCAACAACAATAAGATTCCGAAATAGGCTGCAAAATATATAATCTGGACTTGACGCATTCAAGGAAATCAACAAGATCAACGGCAAAATACAGCAATTGCCAGACAAAATCAGCACCAGGCACGAGGAAGTTATAACTTCTCAAGAAAACGCGAAAGCGTTTGCCGAATATTTTAAAGAAAATGTTGTGCCAAACCCGCCCAACGACCCTGCACTCTTTGAGGAAGTCTGGTCGACGATTCAGCAGCTGTAGTAAACACACACTGAAACTACTCTTTTCAACGATGAAGGATGAACCTTGCTAATGATCCGGAGCTGACTGGAAGCTTTACCAACCCCGAAGAAATGGATGTGTTAATCCACAGTGGAGTGGAACACCTAAGAAATCATCCGGGCCAGACAATTCTATTTCTTGCGATCCTGTTCAACAAATGCGTCAATATTTGCTATTTTCCGTTAATATGGAAGACAGCAAAAATAGTACCAATACCCAAATAGTACCAATACCCAAGAAAGTCAACAGGAGTACCTTTTCTGGATATCGTCCCATAAGACATAATCCTTCTTAACAACATCAACAAAAGCATAGAAGGACTTATCCTTCGGAGGTTGGAGGTATTCTGCACCACTAACAACGTAATCCCGGATATGCAGTTTAGATTTAGGGACAAGCACTCAGCTCTCTAGCCACTCATTGGTTGAGGTTGCTGGTTCCTAGACATAGAGAAAGCATTCGACGGCATATGAATACGGGGGGTGTTTTTCACTAAGAGCGCTACAAAAGTTTAGTTAAATAAAATAAAAACGGTTTTGGATATCAATGGAGTTCATTATTCCTGTGAAAGAACGTTTGATGCCATTATGTATGGAACTCGATTTCTTTTGCATGGCTACCACGGGCACGCTTGCAGAAGTCCAGACGCTGAACCCAATTTTCGACGGTTTTCAAGCATAAATCGGCCGATACTGCAGCGATTTCACGTTTGATATTCGTACGAAGTTCATCAATCATCGCTGGCTTGTTGGCATAGACCATAGACTTGACGTAGCCCCACAGGAAATAGTCTAACGGCGTCAAATCGCACGACCGAGGCGGCCAAGCGACTGGACCATTTCGTGAGATAACACGTTCTCCAAACTTGGTTTCCAATAAATTGATTGTGACATTCGCTGTGTGGCTTGTGGCGCCGTCCTGTTGGAACCACATGTCCTCCAAGTCCATATCATCCAATTGGGGCCAAAAATATTCGGTTATCATTGAACGGTAGCGATCCCCATTCACAGTAACGTGCCGGTCTTGATCATCACGGAAGAAGTACGGCCCAATGACGCCGCCGGCCCATAAATCACACCAAACCGTAATTTTTTCAGGATGCAATGATGACTCATGGAGTACGTGTGGATTGCTACCTGACCAATACCACATATTTTGTTTATTGACGAAGCCATTCAGCCAGAAATGAGCCTCATCGCTGAAGATGATTTTTCGATGAAAATCCAAATCATTTTCAAGTTGTTGCTCAGCCCAATTCACGAACATGCGACGCTTCTGGTGGTCAAGCGGCTTCAGTTCTTGCGTCAATTTAATCTTGTAAGGATGTAGGCCAAGATCTTTTCGCAAAATTCGCCACAACGACGTCACAGAGATGCCCAACGCTTGAGAACGACGTGTGAGAGACACATTTGGGCTTTCTGCAACTGAAGCCTCAGCGGCAGCAATATTCTCGACACTACGGGCACTTATTTGTCTCACTGGCACGGGAACATTTTGTACTGTGCCTGTGGATTCAAATCTTTCCACTAGACGCTCAATTGTTGATCTGCTAGGACGATTACGACGACCATAAATTGGACGTAGCGCTCTTAACGTTGAGGCCACTGACTCCGAATTTCGGTAGTAAATTTTAATAATTTCGACTCGTTGTTGGCTCGTATATCTTTCCATCATGAAATGGCAAACCTTACTGAAGATAAATTTCAAAAGAGGGGCAAGAAATATGGCGTCGTTTGCTGTCCCTGTTGCTCTACTTTTATAGCGTTCCTGTTGAAAAACCCGAAACAACTAATAGACCGAGAGCCCACAGCAAATTTTGGGTGTGAACTATAGCAAAAATTCCTTTTGTTTTAAGATTGGTCCATACTTTTCATATGCAAATATGAAAGTCTGGCAAGTCGGGGTTGGGGCCTTGAAAATTGGGGCATTGGAAATGCATTTCTTTCTTAAAGCCCAGGTACTAAGGGTAGGAAGTTCAAAATTGTATTTAATTAAAGAGCTGAGTGTCCTAGATATGAATATGTGGTTCATAACCCTTTTTATGGGTCCAAATTTCTGCAAGGCGCACTCAAAGATTGTAGCTTTTAGTGCGTCTTGCAGCCATTTGGCTCTTCTGAAAATATTTTGGACTCTATAGCCATGTCTAGAATCTAGGGCACTCAGCTCTTTTATTAACACTGCATTTTCAATGCACTGCATTTTTAATGCAGTATTGCATATAAAGGCCCCAACCCCGACATGTCAGACTTTCATAAAACCCGTGTTTTATTGGAAAAGCTATCCATAGTAGTATTCCATAGCAGCTATCCATAGTAGGATTTTACATGAATAACAAATACAACATCGGCAGTTTGAATACTGCCGATAAAAGTTAAAGTAGAATCATACTGCGGATGTGTTTTCCGAGTCTCGAATGGATTTATGGTGATTTCATTCTCAAATGTTGGTTACTATTAGTTTTTTCGCGAAGTTAATTTTGACTGCTTCTGATTCTCACAAATATATTTTTTTTGTTTTTTTAATATGCTGACAGGTGTCCTTTCAGTTAAACCAATTTTGAAATACAAAAACCAGGCTACTGCGAATGCATTTTTTTGATAATTTTCTACTGTACTATTTATAGCATGCCGAAAATACACGGGTATTTGCATATGAATATTATGGACATATCTTACAACAAAAGGAATTTTTGCTATCGTTCACATCCAAAATTTGCTGTGGGCTCTTAGTCTATAACCATTTTTAATTTACCAGGTACACCTCAATACAACAATGCAATGAATTTGCTTTATGCGGACGACTCACTAAACAATGCAAAATCCATGTACCCAGTCATTGCAGTCCGAAGAGGAGAAGAACACGTTCGACGCCTGTGGGGCATCAAAGTCAACTCATAAAACTCGCATCACCCCTTCAACCAAAAGCTGCCGCAGCATAATACTCATCTACCGGACAGATCGCAACTGATGACCAAACCATCAGTGAAATACCTGGGTATCAACTTTGAGGTGAGGAAACGTTTCAACCCGCATGTAACAGCTTATCTGAAAAAAGCTAATTACTCTTTCCACCTAATCCACCCGCTAATGCGGAAAAGGAATGGACTGAGCCAGAGCACAAAGTTGCTACTTCTTAGACAGATCATCACATATGGCTTTCCTACATGGTTTAGTATTTCCAAAACTAGCATTAGCAAGCTTGGAATGTTTGAAAGGAAAGTCCTGCGAATCTACACGGGAATATACTTCGACAAAAGACGACGAAAGCATTAGAGCAACAAACGACTCTACGAAGCTTCCGGAATAACACCCCTGGACAAATACATACATCCTTATTACGGTTGTCAAAGATCAATTAATTGACGATTGATAAAATGTATCAATCTATTGATAAATCGGTATTATGAACGCGAGTTGATAATTTGTTGGTCCATTGTGAACAGAGATCAAAAATCTATTGTGAATTGTGCCTTTTGACGTTTGACGTTGACGTTTCAATTTTATAAATAATTTTCCACCAGACTGCAGACTGGTTCCGTGTTTTATTTGCTTTTGCACTAATTTGGATTCAAAACGTAAGTAGTTTGTACTTAATAAATGGTGCTATTTATTTTAAAGTGTTTTCATTACGTAGGAGTAAAATTGTAAGCAATAAAAATCAGCTCGCCAGATTGGTGAACTCACGGAAGGACGCCCAGACTTCGCTAAGGGTATATGTTCAAAGCCGCTTATGAATAAGAAGTGGTCAGAGATTGCGTTAGAACTAAACAGTTTAGGGCCACCACAACGGCACTCAACAAAGTGGCAGCGGGTAAGAGTATTATGTGTTCAATGTGTATGTATTGTTGGATGTATTGTTGTCTTTTTGTTGGTTTTAACTTGACGTTGATATCTAAAAATACAATATTGAAGACTTCTTTCGAAAGTCTTAAGTTTGTGATGAATCTAAAAGTGAGCCAAATTAATTTTTTTAATGCAATTAAAAAGTATCTTTTATCTACATACATATGTTCTGACAAATCCAGCGGATTCGAAGCATCGCGTTATTTCCTTCTAATCTTTGCTTGCTCCAAAGTATTTTCTTCTTCAAATTCGCCGAATAAAGGCTCTCCCAAACCGATGCGGAACATTCGTTGCGGCGAAAAAACATTCGCATGTCAAAATTTATTTACATGGTGATATATGAGAGTGCCCACACCAACGCGGCGGAGAAACATATGAAATAATTTTGAGTGACGAATGTTTTTTCGCCGCAACGAATGTTTCGCATTGGTTTGGGAGAGCCTTAAAAGTTCTGTTGTTGACATTACGATATAAATAATTAAGTTTTAAACTTATAATGGGTGATTTTTTAAGAGGTTTAGAACTTTTTTAAAAAAAAAAAAACACAAAAAGTTCGAAAAAATGAATGAAATATTTATTTGAATCGATAGTTTGAACCTTGCAATTTAATGTTTAAAGATAATTTCATGCAAATGTTGACCGCGGCTGCGTCTCAGGTAGCCCATCCGCTGAGTCCAATTTTGGCATACTCTTTCACACATATCGGCCGGTATCTCACGAATGAATGCATGGATGTTGGCTTCCAGTGCGTCAATCGAAGCGGGCTTGTCCCTATAGACATTAGCCTTGACATACCCCCACAAAAAATAGTCTAATGGTGTCAAATCGCACGATCTAGGCGGCCAATTGACCGGCCCGAAACGTGAAATTAACTGTTCACCAAACTCGCCTCGCAATTGCGCCATTGTTTCGCGTGCTGTGTGGCATGTGGCACCGTCTTGTTGAAACCACATATCAGGCAAGTCAAGAACTTCCATTTCGGGCAAAAAAAAGTTTGTTATCATCGCTCGGTAGCGTTCACCATTGACAGTAACGCTGCGATTCGCATCATCTTTGAAGAAATATGGCCCAATAATACCGCCGGCCCCAAAAACCGCACCAAACAGTGGCTTTTTCGGGATGCATTGGTAGCTGTTGCAATGCTTCTGGCTGATCTTCACTCCAAATGCGGCAATTTTGCTTTTTTACGTACCCATTCAACCAAAAATGAGCCTCATCGCTAAACACAATTTTTCGATAAAAAAGCGGATCCTCGGCCAGCTTTCCAAGAGCCCATTCACCAAAAATTCGGCGTTGTGGTAGGTCGGCTGGCTTTAGTTCTTGCACCAGCTGTATCTTAAAAGGCTTTACGCCCAAATCCTTCCGCAAAATTTTCCACGTAGTGCTGTAACAAAGGCCTAACTGCTGGGAACGGCGCCGAATCGACATTTCGCGGTCTTCTGTCACACTAGCTGATACGGCCGCAATATTTTCTTCACTACGCACACTACGTAAACGTGTTGGTGGTTTAATGTCCAACAAAGTAAATTTGGTGCGAAATTTGGTCACAATCTTCCGAATAGACTGCTCAGAAGGTCGAGAATGCCGACCATAAAATGGAAGCAGCGCGCGATGAACATTTCGAACCGAGCACGAATTTTGATAGTAAAATTCAATAATTTGCAAGCGTTGTTCATTTGTAAGACGATCCATGGTTAAATTGCAAACCAAACTGAAGCTGTTTGACAGTGACACAAGGTACTTAACACACGTCAGCTGTCAAAACCAGTGTTGCCAAAACAAACCAGCTAAAAAATCACCCGTTACATCCGAAAAATAATTTTACCAAACACGAATTTCCAATTGGATGAAAATTTGATATCCAACAATAATTTTGACATCAATAATACAGAAATTTCAATAGACCCATTCACAATACATATATCTTAAATCTGAAAACCATTCACAAATTATCAACATTATTCATTTTTGACAACGATAATACCGATCCATCAATTTTATTAATAAACACCAAAGATCTTATTGATAATTGACAACCGTAATAAGGCTGATAATCAATATTGCCAAAAAATTGACGAGCAATCTTTGCAGTCATCCGACCCCGATAGTGAGAATGAGAACCATAACAAGCGAAGAGAGAAACTCAGCGCCTCGATACCTGGATGTAACAGCAATACTGGACGAAGGAATTATTTCTATCAACAACGACGAAGCAATCCAATTCTACGAGGACGTAGCGTAAAACAACCACCACCGTGGCTTGTAGGCACTTTTACCCCGCTCGTTAATGTCGAGAAGTCAATGTATTCACAGAGAGTGACAGTTTGCGGAGTGGTGGCAAAATTGGACCATTTTTCTCCGAACGTTTTGGTGGGCGTACTGCAATTGAACACATGGATTCGGACGACCTCTGGTTCATGCAGAATGGCGCACCATGCCACACAGCCCATGCCACAATCGATATTTTGCGCACCAAACTCCCATATCGTGTTATCAGCCGTCTTGGTGTTGTCGGATGCTCGGAGCTGCGATTTGAAAATGTTGCACTTTTTTCTGTGGGAAACCATGAAGGACCGATGTTATGCCAACAATCCGGAAACCATTCAATGTTTATATCATCCAAACAATCCGTGAGCTACATCCCGAAACAACCACCAACGCGGTCTTGGAAAATTGGAGTGAAAGAATGCGCTAATGCGAAACCAGTCGAGGCAGCCACTTGAGCGACGTTTTGTTCCATAATGTTTGCTATTACTAATAACGCCAAAATACATGGAACAAATTTAATTTTGATCATTGTATTTCATTTTTAAAAAGAAACTCGTATTTTGGCCGACCTGTATCTTATATTTAGTAATCGTTGGATCAGTTTTCGAGCAATTTTGAAATAAAACCGGATTTTTGTATCCTCATCCAAAATCTGTAGCTGCCCTGCTTCGGATGACCTAGAACAAATAGAAATGGAAAAGGTCTACCATATTTACAGCAATTCTGTCCACCCGTTTGGCTCTAGCTGGATAGACATTAAACGTACAGACGCACGGACCGGACCTACAGACCGACCTATGGATGTCATGAGGAAAACCTTGAGTTTTGTTTTGACACGAAACCACAACGTGATTCATACAATGATTTTAATTTAATAACTAGATGGCTAACTCATACGTTTTTGTATCATGAGAAAGTGCAAACTTGCGCCCATTTTGTAGTTTACAAAAGGGTGGGTGATAAAAAGGGATATACAGGGTGCCCCATAAGGGATGGTCCAAACTGAATATGGTGATAGGCCAGGTCATGACCTTTCAGAATTTGGTAACTTGTTCATACTGACCTTTTTAGAATATTATAAGCTACAATTTATCCAAAGATATTTCTTAAAAAAACCTGAAGGTTTTCGTGAAATCTTTAAAAATACTGGACTTTTCCCATTTCGCTTTGTCTGAGTTATATTTGAAAAGATATTTTAATTTTATCGATATACTTGAACAAAAATGTTTTATTTTTGTTTTATTTTTACTGTTTTATTGGGTTCAAATAGTTATAACTTTCTATATGAGCACCGCTTTAGCAAGTTTTATATCTTTTTAAAAACTACAGAAAAACGGTATATTTTTGGAAGATAAAACCTGTATTGTGATTTCTTAAGAAGATTGAGGTCAAAAATTAAGTTTGGTAAAAGTTCAAGTTTATCTTTTAGTTTGTAGGCAAATGGTGAACTGTGGCAAAGTTAAACTATTAGCCATAGTTTTTATGTTAAAATTGTAAAAAAACAAAAGTCAATTATGGACAGGGTGAGCTAAAAACTGGTTCAAAGTAAAGTTTTTGTTAAATTGCGAAAAATAGCCGTTACTCGAAAACCGTTATGATTCGGTATGAACAAGTTTCTCAATTCTGAAGGCCATGACCTGGCCTATCACCATATTCAGTTTGGACCATCCTTTACGGGACACCCTGTATAGAAGAGATATTAGGGAGATAGGCACAAATTGTATGGAATTTTTCCCCATCAAAAATAGCCGACGAGCCTTACTTTTCAACGCGAAGTTAGCCATCTAGTAATTATATAAAAATCTATGGATTCATATTAATGAAACACAATTTGGCAACACTGAATAGGAACAAAAATATGCATCTGTGCGTGCATGAACGTGGATTTCGACAGTAAATATGAATTTCTATCCAGTACAATTATTATAGCCGTTGAATAAAAAAATCAAAACGGACAAAAACCAGCATAACAAACAACACATTTATGATAGCTGCAAATCGCTTTTTGTATGGTCAAACCTCATAATATCAAATGGCGGACGCAGATATGTACAAGTACCTATATATACCTGTATTGAGTATTTATTCCACAACGGCCAACACTTTGAAAGATATAAAATCGAATTTGCACCAAGTTTTTCAACTATCAACTGAAAATAATCGATTGTGATGCAATCATCAAGGGATCAAAGTCCTGTGGGAATAAAAATCAACATACCCAACCGTTATTAAAAAGAAAAGAGAATAAAAAACAGAAAAATGTAAAAATTCTACAGCGATTTAAGGTGCAAATGAGTTTTCAATTGATATAGACATTTAGTAGTTTTTTAAACTTTAACCTAGATGGGTGGATTGGATGATGGTTAACTAGTGTTTTTCAAGAATTTATAAAATATATGTAGGCATGCATGAATATATGGAATCTGGTATGATGGCAATGAGGATTATTGTTATCGATATACTTACTCAATGGGCATATTTGTTGACATGTTGGAAGGACTCTAGCTGGTTGTACAAACGACTTTCATTACCCTCAATAATGCGATTTAATTTGTTGAGAGATTGTTTGGTATGTTGTGAGAAACAAATCGTTTAAGAATTGGGGTTTAATGTTAATGGGGTTTAATAAAATGGTTGACTTATAAAAGGGCATATTGTCCAACAACACTTAAAATTAAAACTACACAATAAGAAGAACAAAACATAAGTCCTTGAAGACAATATTCATTAGACTTTTCGTCCTTGTATGGAGTTTTGTATCATCAGGGGTGTCAAGAAATGTGTATTAACGAGTAGATTAAGAATAAAAGTAGTTAATTTTTACTAAACTTAAGCTTTTGCAAAAAAAAAAAATGCGCCGATTCATCAAGGTACTGGACTATGACTCGTGTTTATGAATGAATCGGTGCATTTTTTACTTGCGATATATGTAGTATAGGGCAAGTTTAGGATTCGTGCAAAAAAAAATCAAGATAATCAATTTCCCTAACATTACGATGATAGAGAACGTGAAAAAAGTGGGTCTGTCTCGCAATTCTGTCTGTCTGTCTGTCCGTCTGTCTGTCTGTACCTCAACCTACAGCCTAAACGGCTGAAGCGATTTTCTTCAAACTTTGGACTTAAGGTTCTTATGGGATTCTCTAGAGGGGAGTTGATTTTTTTTTGTTTAGCTCAAAAAATAACGGTACCTGCCATACAACCAATATACAAAAATTGATTTATTTTAAAAACAGCTCCAACGATTTTCAAAAAAAAATTACAAGGTACTAAAATTACTAAAATAAATATTTTGGTAGAAAAAAAAAAAAAAATATAACGGTTATTAACGGTACCTGTCATACAACCGATTTTGTGGTTTTCAAATTTCTCGTTTACTCGCTTATAATTTTGCATATAAAAATTTTCAAAAAAATTATTTTTGGATTTTTAAAAAAATATTGAAATTTTTTTTTTTTTTGAAAA
Organism: Melangyna quadrimaculata; assembly: GCA_949320155.1. NCBI lineage: Eukaryota > Metazoa > Arthropoda > Insecta > Diptera > Syrphidae > Melangyna > Melangyna quadrimaculata. The sequence continues at coordinate 204,458,274 of OX439483.1, read as the reverse complement.
TCCAATATCTTGAAAACGGGCAAATGATTTTTTTTTAATTTTGTGAAAAATTGTATTTTATTAAAAACCAAAAGTTGGCATACCAAATTTTATTTTAAAAAATGTCCAAGAATTTTTATTTATGAAAAATTAATTAAAAAAAAAAAAACACTAACGATTTTTGATTTTTTTTTTTCATAAATTCATATTTATTAAATAAATCAGACGACATACTTTTTTAGCTCCATCTGTTTAAGCTATTAAAATAACTAATTTATAATAATTCATAGTAATCATTTATATTTTAAATTGTTCTTAAAACTTTTTTTAATGATATCATAATATTATGGAACCATTGTTAGCTACGAGAGCAAGGTTTATGCGATCCAGTCGTGAACATTTTTTTATTTTTGAAAAGAAGCATTTCGAATGTTTACAAAATCTTAAAAATTAGGGGAAAATTGGTTATATTCCATTTTCAAACTGGAATGTATCAAAAACTAGAGCCGAAGGCGAAAAAAGGGTGACGGATTTGATTTCAACACACAAAATAACCTCTAAGACGTGTCTTACTTGCTCGTTCCCGATTCAAGGAAAGCTTTAAACTCTAACGATTTTTGGGGATTTCCAGCCATTTATCGAGTAAAAAAGTCATATTTTGAAATTTTACGGGGCATTAACTTGGGTTTTTTTATTATTAGCATCCCTAGAGAGCTAAAACAAATCTTTTTAAGTCAGTGAAACCACTTTTTATACGCGAATTTCTTGATCATTTTTTTAATTAAAAAAAAATATATTAAAAACCAACAGCAGGGTCTCGAAATACCATTTTTTAAAATTTCTGAGACGTAGAAATATTTGTGTGGGAAATATATTGTGTGGGTCTCACAATTTCGTCTGTCTGTCTGTTTTGTTTGTCCGCGAGCCCAACGCAAATTTAAAGAAATTATTGATATTAACATACAAATTAAATTTCAAAAAATTTCATAAAAGCGTTTTTGGAAAATCGAGTTTTCAAAAACAAATTGAAATTTTCTTAAAAAATTAAAAACAATATTTTTTTTTAAATTTTAATATGCAATATTATTTATATCTTTTATGAGGATAAGGATGTGGATACAAAACGATATGCTACACAAAGCGTGTAGAGAGACAAGAAAAAAATTGTATTGGAGGTAGAGATCCATTCCCCATCGTTTAGGTGGGAGTGTCAATTTTCTAAAAAATTGACTTAAAATGGAAAACAAATTATTAAAAAACAACGGCAACACTCATAATGACTTGATATAATTTTTTGCAAAGCCAGAAATCTCTTCTCCTGTTTTCTTTTTGAATAAATCTGTTTTAAGAAGGAACAGTTTTTGAAAAATGTATTTTCAAACTCAAAGTTTTGAAAAAAAAATGTTGTTAAGTAATATTTCTGTTTTTTAATTTAATCCTCTTATCAATTTTAAGTTAAACACTTAAAAGCAGATGGATGTAGGACTTTTTAAAAAATAAATAAATTGGGTGGTGCAAGGGCTCGTGAAGAACCAGGGCCTAGTGACTACTAACAACTCGCAACCATACCTCTGTGCGCGTGTCGACAGGAATGGAACGGACCAAGCACTTATTTATGACAAGTAATACTCTTGAAGGATTTGTCAATTTCTCGCAAGAGGCAGTAGCCCTGAAAAAAACTAGGAGTTTTACTTTTCAAGATATTAAAAAATAAAGAACTCAAAACAGGAAAAAACAAGGTTAATGATAATCAACTGGTGGCTGAAATGGTCATTAAGCCGGATTCTTCTTAGTTTTATGAGAAAGTGGGTTCATTTATTTTAGTTTAATAAGATTGGGCACTTAAAACTTCCCTAAATTCTTGCATCATATGCAAAGATTATACCAAGCCAAATATACCTATATCAGTCTTACATACTTCCACATTCCCCTCCCCCCTTGGGACTGATTATACAAAACAAAAACAAATACATTTAAGATTTAAGTAGGCCTCGGATAGTCTTTAGAATGTGAAATTATGCGTCGATCAATCTTAACACTTTATGAATATGTTTAAAATTATTATTACCTACCTACTATTAATTGGGTTAACTCTCTTTCGAAAATCAATTTTAATCTGATTTCAAAACATTTCCAGTTAAACTATCAAGCTTATTTTATTATTTGGTTGAAATGCAATTACGTTATGGTATGGCATATATAAGCTTGTGAGCACACAGCAACGCGCGCAAACTAAAATATTGTATACTGATGCTAAATTGAAGCTTTGTAAAAACATCACATTCAAAATATGCTAGGATGCCGGTACAGCATATTATTTCGACGTAATGCGAAAATTTAATTTTCTATACGGATACCTCCGGAAGCGTTGTTGTAACAACAACTAACGACTTTCCCGAATCCAGAATGGATGCATAACATTCCACAACACCAACAACAACAAAAAGAAACCACATCCACCCCATGTACACCGTACACCGGATACGGATACCCACAAAGTCATGGCTGGCTAACCATCCAAGTACATGATGACCTCGGCAATTTATACAAATTTTCACAAAATTCCCACGCAAATAATAATATTACGGTTTGCCAGTAGGTAGGTATACCTTCAGCAATACAGCACATAAATTTGCATTCGTTTGATGTGGAGTGCATCAGTAAGTTTGTATTTTATGCATATACTATACCTATATAAAGAAAATAAAATGTCTGCAGGAATAATAAAGGTATCATCACATTAATGATGATGATGATCCTTTGACGTGATAATTGCAAACAACACACATTCAACCTTAGACAAATATGGCTCTTGTCCGTAATTTTCATTTTTTTTTATTTCGCAAAATCATTGCCTTGAAGATTTGGAGGCTGGTTTTATATTTTAAGGTGACCAATCTTTCTTTATTAAGAGTGTTCCGGACAAAAATTGAGATTTTTAAAATGGGATTGTGAAGGGTGTATTTGTGCTATCGAAATGATTAGGATGTCAATCCCGCACAGAAAAACAATCTAGTTTTCGACAAGGCACTAAAGAGCTTTACATTGATTATGGCAAGGGGCTAGCAAAGTTTTGCAAAGACTAGAACCAGAGACTTGGTGATTATGAACCCTTTTGCCTTGTCTCACACTCGTAGTAAAAAGTGTTATATGAAAAAGAATACAAGGTAACGAAAGAAAAAAGTATCGTATGATACTGAAATTGACATTGCATGATGCTTACCCCTTATGCGGTACCGAAATATGTTAAACAATTTTTTACTAGGGAGGGCCTCACGACTGTTTGAAAAGTTTCCCTCATCTAAATATTTGGTACTGAAATCTAGCAAGGGGTTGCCAAGTATCTGACAAGTCGTCTATATTTTCCCTACTGAAAACTTACTACGGCCTTGAAGGATCTTGGAGAATAAATTTAATTTCATTGCTTATTTCTTCACAAAAATGACAAAAATCAATAATTTTCAAACCGATTTTTGTTCAAATAAAAAATATTTCTTGTAAAGATTTTCTAATGAACCTAAAATTTAACATACACTAACATAAACATTTTATTTTCAATTTAAAATATATTTTTTTTACATGAAATAAATCTAAATATACAAATTCAAATCAGTAATATAGAGCCCACAGGAGATTTTAGGGTGCGAAACAGAACCAATAAAAATTATATGCGTCGAAAAGTGTAATAAGGCTTATAACAGAAATGCAAGTCTTGCAGTCCCTGGTGGCGGCTTTAAGGTGGGAGCCACTAACCATTAAGCTACGGGCTACTACCAATACTACCATTCATATGTACATTATGCATAGCTTAATAAAAACAAAAAGATAAATAAACAAAAAAAAAAACATCAGTTCATTGAAATATATGTTTGTAAGGGGACGGTTATAGCGATCATGATAACGCATTAGTAAAAAAATTTCTTTTTGATAATTGCATGTGTTACGATACGATTTGAAATATAAAAAGGATACGAAATCAATAAAAAATCACCTGAAATAATTTATACACAAAAAAAAAAAAAAAACTGGTAAGTTCGGGCATTATGGCGCACCTCGCAAATACCACACTTCCAAAAGTCCAATTAAAATAAGAACGATGCAAAAACTTGCGTCTTCTCCAAACACGTGCCGGGTTAAGATCGTAAGTTGATAGGACTAGTTAAGTACAACAAAAAAAAGTAAACAAAAAAAAATAAAGCTGTTCTGGGTGGCACTATAATTTTGCTTTCCTTTTGTATGTGTGTATCTCAGTAACCATACAGCGTACATGTTTGATATGAATAGTTGAACGCAGAGCACAGTCAGTCTTGGCTTTCATGTGTAACGGGAAATATTTAAAAAGTAAAGAGAACTTAGTTTTTTGTGTAATTTGTTGTAAATATGTGTAATATGGCTCACATGATGTGAGGGCATTATGGCGCGACTGAGCCATAATGCCTTTATGAAGCTAACATGTAAAATTAGTTTCATACTAACTCTAGTGGCTGCAAAATTGAACATTAAAAATCAAAAGGCTATAAGATCGCTTAACAAAGGAGAAAAAAGCGGTGGCGCGTTAACACGTTAAAATCCAGCGACGACTCTGATGGGGACGAAGATTTTGGCGCAAATGTTTCCGCCGCCAGTTGTGGTAAAGACTATACAACGACAACAAAAGACGAATGGATGCAGTCTGTCCTTTATGGTCAGTGGTCCCACGATTCATGTTCGAATCAGAAAGAAAAAGCTTATGGCCATATTGCCCTTAGGGGTTCGCCATATTGCCCACAGGTAGGACATTATGTTTTTTTTTTTTTAACTATTTTTTAATAAATTTATTTTTTCTTAAAAAATATGATTTGCTATCTTTTTTTATTTTTTGTATGTTCCCTTTTTCTTAAATTTAATAAATATTGTTGATTGAATCAAAAAATGTTATCCGTAGTAACTCTATTTCAAAATGAAGTTAAGTGCGCCATAATACCCGAAGTTACCCTATTTGAAACAAATATTTGTGTCTAAGAAAAAGAATTTTTTTACTTTTGCTGATGAAAATTCCGTACCGAAAAAATTCTGTACGGAATTTACATCAGTAAAATTAAAAAAGTGATCTTTTATACACAGATATTTGTTCCAAAGGCTTTTTTGTGAATAAATAATATTGCAGGTGAAAATTCCAGTAAAAGTGACAGTATATCAGGCATGCTGTTAAAAAAGAATTGGCCTAAATCTGTCTGACGTACTATGTCACTTATTTAATTTTAGTGTTCTAAATGGCTGTTTTCCCAAACACCTGAAATGCGCCGAAATTATTCCGCTTTTTAAAAAGGGCAATAGGAAAAACATAACTAATTATGGACCAATTTCATTGCTGCCAACTTTCTCTAAAATTTTCGAAATACTTTTTAAATCACAAATTGTTCAGCTTTTAGACAAAAATAACTTTTTCAGTTGTAATCAGTTTGGTTTCAGAAAGTGATTATCAACAGAGGATGCTATTCTTAGAGTTTGTAGTCAATTATTTAAATTATTTAATGGCATCAATTGTAATAACTCTTCAATGGCACTATTTGTTGATATGACAAAAGCATTTGACATGGTTGACCATGACTTATTGCTGAAAAAAATTGTATCGTGTTGGTTTTAGGGGAGTTATTTACAACTGGTTCATCTCTTACCTTAAATGTAGGGAACAAAGAGTAAATATTTATGGTACTTTTAGTGAATCAAGATTAATGAAAAATGGCGTACCGCAGGGATTGGCTCTTGGTCCGTTGTTGTTTCTAATGTACATAAACTCCATTTTTGATTTGAACCTTACTTAATGCCTCATCCACTGCCTTTGCAGACGATATTGCCTTCACGTATCAGTTTAACTCAAATTTCGACTGTATTTTAAAAATTTCAGAGGAATTAAAAACCCTGAGGATCTGGTTTACTGAACATAAATTGATCGTAAGCGAGAAAACTAAGTTAATTTCGGAAATGAGTTACATGACTTCAATCTCTATTTACACTTACATGATTGTGAGCAATTTTGTCTTCCAGTTCATAATTGTGGTATTTATATATATGTATATATATATATATATATCTATATATTTTGCTATTAATCATCATTGCTCTTCTAATTGTTTGGAAATAGATACAGTCGAGTATAACAAATATCTAGGAGTTATAATCGATTACAATTTGAATTGGAAATATCAGATGCAATCTAACAAATCCCATATGTTGCTAGTGACGAGAAAAATGTATATTATTAAACAGTTTTGTTCCAAGAAAGTCTTGTATACAATTTATTTTGGTCTGGCTCACTCTAAGTTGTAGTACGGCATTACAAGTTGGGGTGGTTCCAGTTCTTCTACCACTTGAACCACTTTTTGCTGTTCGTGAAAACCTACCACCTGAAAACCTCATTTTACCAATTTGTGCAACTCACCTTCCATGGTTTGGTTTTTTAAAACTGCACTCATTTGAAGAACCTACTTCTAACGGTTCGCGTACACTGAAGCCGATTAACCGGCCGATTTCTGATCGGAGCTATACGGACGAATGTCTCGGACGTTAGTCTGCATACACTACTGCCGTTCTGGCCCGATGCCTGTTTTTTACAATGCCGATTTTAAAGGATGCCAGTCAGAGTATGAAACGTAAAAAGTAAACGTGGCTCTATTGTAACACGATAAATTGGCTATTCACTATTGATTTTATCTTGTTTTAATTTTAAATTTAATTTAATTTTATTCTGTCAAGAAATAACTGACAAACTGACGTTAAATCCGAACAAGTTCGGATATGTCGGTTGATCGGTTATTAACGGCCGACATCGGACGATGTCGGTTGTAGTGGTGGACGCGCTCTCTTCCTTTTACATACGTTTGATTCAAACGGCCGTGTTCGGCTGACGACGGACGAGCATAATTCGGCCGATAACGGGTTATGTGTACGCGAGCCGTTAGGCTTCACAAATTTTCGATTTTTAAAAAATAAAGACAATTTAGTTTTTTTTTGAATTTTTTGTCAATAAATCTGAAAATTATAAACAGAATATTTCAATCAGAGAACACAAAAATACAGTTTTTGATTGAAAGTATGAATATAATTAAGACTAAATATAATTACAAAATTTGTAAAGCCAGAAAATATTAATATAAACACAAATTTTAGAAACCCTGAAAACTATTAACCATATTCTCAAGTGTATTTTGGCCTTCACTTTGGATTTAGAAGGTACTCATTAGAAAAATGACATTGATGAACACGAACTAATCGAATTGAGAAAAGTGATGTGCAGCTATTATGTCAAATTATGTTTTCAAATTGGAGAAATGGACATTTGAGTTGTTTGCTGATTTTAGCTGGAATAAATTATGGACCCCCTAACAAAAATTGCTTTAGTAAAAGTTTAACAGAGTTGTTGCTTTGGCCCATATCTACACTTCATGAAACAAGTCATAGTAGGTGTTCCCACCTTGTTGCACTTCGTCCAGTTTCCCCATTCCTTTGTTTTATTCTTGTATATGTTAGAAGAAGGTTGCTTCATTTACGAAGAATTTCTTCTTTTGTAAAACAAAATTGAGGTCTGTTTTCTAATATCTCCTTGCTTAAGAACTATACCCCATACGCTTTTTTAGCCTTCAGTTTTCCATAATTATAAAATTAATAAAATTAGTCACACCTAAAATAGTTATTTTTCTTCTTTTAGTAAATATAAATTACTTTTCTTCAAAAAATAAAAAAACAATAAATTAAGTGTAGCAAAATTCTAGACACAAATAACGCCAAACAAATTCAAATGCAAGTGAAGTGTGCAAGATATTTTTTACATTTGCTCAAATTCCTTTACATTTGCGCAAGTAAAAAAGTCGACTGCGTTTTGGGACAATCTGCTTTGCAGCGATTTTTATCTTTGCATTTAGGAACTATTTGCTTAGCAATATTTGCGCAAGTTTTGCGTTTAGGAATTTGCCCTTATAATGTAATGAGTGGAGAAAACAACATAAATGGTGAAAATCACTTGCTCCAAATGTTAAAAACTGATGATAAAAAATTTGATAAGAAATGTAAAAGTAGCTTTGCTACTTGCCACATAGCAATGCTGCTGCGGAACGTAAATTTTCCGATTTGAAAAATATAAAAAAATGAAAAAATAAAAAAATTGGAAACAACTGTTCACAACATTTTAGCTGCAAGGAAAATTTTATTCAATGATCAAAATTTTAATCTTCCAGAAGCATTATTTCAATATGCTTCAATATTTAGATTTTCTGACGGTTTATATAAAAAAAAAAATAATTGTAATTTTTTGAAGACTTAACTTAGGCTCCAGTTATAGCTTTGATTGAAAACGATCATTGAAACACAAATCAGTGAAACAGTGGAACTAGTTGGACAAGTAGTTGGTTATAGCCATCATTTAATTTTATTTCATTGCAAATTCCATTCCCCATACAAAAAACAACTTTGAGGTTAGAGTCGACCATTGAACGAAAAACTGACAGACGAGTACAGGAAGAGAAAGGAATACATTTCATTGGAACGAAAGTATTCCACTTTTGGGAACAAAATATAAGCTGTTCATTGAAATCATTGAAAAACTAAAAGTGATTTAATTTGAAAGTGTTAAAGCAAACTAAACTAAAATTTTTTTGACTAAGAAAAATATATAACTAACAACCTTCATTTTGGTACCGAAACGCCATCAGTTTTATTTGTTTAAGGGCATCGAAATTGAAAGACACAATTTTCAATGATGGTTTTCAATGAAAGCTATAACTGGAGCCTTAATTAAATTCATTCAAACGGCTGTTATAGATTTAAGTTTTTGGTTTGGAACGACTTGCTTCCAGATATAATGTGATCTTTGAAACATACAGAACTGAAATGTTAATTATTTTATTTTTGTATTCGATTTATTAAAATTAAATTATAGAATATACGATTTTTAACATAAAAATGGCTTTTAATTTCTAACACTTTTATACCTCTTTTTTGACAACCTTTCTACCACTCTTAGGCTTCTGCGAAGTCCCAACACTGGGTGGTTCGTATTTTAGCTCTTTTGAACGTTTATTTACAACTCAAAAACATTTGGTTCGCATTATTTGTTATAAAAATCGTTGAGCTCTTAGCTGGCCTCTATTTAAGATTCTACCAATAAGAGACCTTTATATTTTCAAAGTACCTACCTATTAAAAAATTTTTCAAAGAAAGTGGTAACGTTCCGAGTAGAAAGTCCCAAATTTACAGTTTACGCGTAAATAATTTGCATTTGGTCAATATACCTATTGCTTTCAAAACTCGTTTTTCGAACTTCTACACCGTTACAACCCCTTCAATGTTTAATAAACTTCCATATTTTATCCGAACAAATTGTTCGGTCAACAACCTGTTGACCGAGAAAATATATCAAGCAGCTGACTCCGCAGAACCCACGAAGACATCAGCCGTCCCTAAACCCACCACCAGAACATCTCATATACCACATTACATACTGCCCAGCTCTATGCGCCAGTTGATCGGCCCTGCCCTGTATTTATCATGGATAAATACAGCAGTGCACTGGGGAGTTGGATATAGTTCATGGCAAAACAAATAAACATCCACAAGACGAAGTCTTACCCAGAGATAACAATCCCACGGATCTTGACGATTACTTCTGGCATCAGCACCTTTAGTCCAGTCATTTGGGAGTTTGGAGTAGTTTTGAAAACTTTTCAATTTTATAGATTTTGAGGTGCTCTTTCCGAATTTTCATTTTGCCACCTCGCACCTTTGCCGCTAACGCCACCATTCGAGGTTAAATGTCGAAAATATCAGGTTTTCGCAAATAACTCCGAAACGGTAAATGCTATCGAAAAGTGTTTCATGCAAAACTTGTAGATTTTGTGATCCCGAAGAAAAGAAGTTTTAACAATTTTTATCCTACGACTCACCGTTAAAAAGATATCGACATGTCAAAAATGTCACTTTTTCACGTATAACTCCTAAACAGTTCATATTTTTGAAAACATCTGAATGTAAGGTTTGTACATTATGTAACCTCCTAAAGGAAAAAGCTATTATTTTTTCTTTAAAAACAGCAGTTTTAAAGATATAATTATTTTAAAAGTTTGACAAAAATCCTAAATTTCCAGTTTTTCACTTTTTACTCTTAAGTGACGAAGTTGACGAAAAAAAAAACTTACTCAATTTGTAGACCATAATATTCTCTAGAAAATAGTATTTACTTTTTTTGCATGCAAGTCATAAGTCGCAAGATATTGGTACTTAAATAGCGTCAAATGTCGAAGAAATAGGTTTTTTGCATATATCATTTAAACGGCACGTTTAATCGAAAAATTATCTATGCCAAATTTAAACATAATAAAACCATTTATAAGCCTGCATTAACATTTTTCTAGCAGCCATAATTTTTATGATATCGATATTTCAAGAAATCACAAAAACTCAAAAATACCGGTTTTTAGCCATTTACTCTTAAACGACGAAATTGACGGAAAATATTTAGAACCTATTTGTTAGATTTTAATATTCTCTAGAAGAAATATTAAGACACTTTTTTAAATATAACACATCAGTTGCAAGATATTGCGACTTCAAAAATGGTCAAATTTCGAAAACATAGGTTTTTTGAATACAATAACTTAAATTTTCATTTTTATAGATTTTGGGATGCTCTATCCGAATTTTCATTTTGCCGACTCGCACCTTTGCCGCTAAGGCCGCCATTTTGAAAGTTTCTCGCCAAACTGTTTTTGGTCGCCATTTTTTCAAAATGGCGGCGTTAGCGGCAAAGGTGCGAGGTCACGAAATGAAAATTCGGAAAGAGTACCCCAAAATCTATAAAAATGATAAGTTTTCAAAACTACTCCAAAACTTTCCAGCAGAACACTTTTTTTCGCCCAAATGACTGGACTACTCTTTCTTTGTGTGTAGTGTCGATGGGTATCAAAGTCAAAGGCCTGGGCATGGTAGCAGCTACTGGACTCCCTCCACTTGTGGCAGCCGTGGTGACGCTGCAATTTTCCGATCTGGATTGGTGGTTACTTGGACTCTTGGGGACTTGGTCTCAGTCTAGTCTTCAGCAAACATTCAACGTGAACAGTCGCCGATCGGCATTCCTCTCTGTAAATTATTGTGTAAATTCTCATCGTGAACAGTCAACGATCGACGTTTACCCCCTAGTAAATTTGTAAATAAAACTATAAAACTTAAGATAATTTGTGTTTGGCATAGTGCCTTCTATTCTGTGGACCTTACCTTTTCAGATTCGCTCCTAACTATCGTCGGAAGAAGAAGTTCCCGAGGAATTTTGAGAAAAAATAGACATTTTGTGCGCGAAATTCATGTTGCGAGTCTGCACCCTCTGGGAAAAGAAATTGCGCTCAGCCCCGCAGGCGAGGTCCATACCTGGGTGCAATTTAAAGATGCGTTTGAGACCCCTAATTTGCATTATTTCCTCAAAAAAGTAAAAGACTGTCTATTGACAATTGACCTTGCTACTGTTGAACTATTCTTGAAAATTTTATCTTAATGTATTATTCAAATCATTAACTCTTATATAAATTGTTTTTCTTATGAATTTTGTTTAAATTTATTAAAATTAAAGTAAAATTAAAATTATAAATAATTATTTTGCACTGATTGTCACCCCACATCAGATATTTTCCACTTGAAATATTTATTAAGATGTCATTCCACACTAACTTTTAAGTTATTGAATGTAAATTATTATTCCTTTCTTATTATTATTCTATGAAAAAATTTTGTTGTGTAACTTTTTTTTGGAAAGTAAATAAAATATTTGAAATTGAAAAAATTGAACTGATTTGAATCCTTTTCATATTTCAAATCAAAGGACACGGTAGTGCCCAGCCAAGTTATGGCACTACACCCTCAAACTCAGGCGATTATCTACCCCCCTTCCCCCCTCTAACTACAGTACCAATAAAGTCAGAAACTTCAAACTCGCAGCATTTGCTAAGCTCACCAGTTTTAGACAACTGACCAAATTTCAATTCTTTAGCATTAGGCGTTCCCGAGATATGAACCTGCAAAAATCGCAAAAACCGTAACTGACTGACTGACCGACTACTGACAGATCATCATAAATTATGGAGCATTTCAAGACATCGTAGAATCTTGTAATTTCGCACAACGGTAGTATGAGTTGGTTAACTTGGCAAGTTTTCTTTTTTTAAACTAATAACTCAATATTGAAATGAAAGCTTGACTAGTAAACTAACTCAATTTAAGTCAGTAATCATTATAGTCTTAAGTGCCAGCAGCAGATTTTGGTCGTGAAAGAAAACCAAAAGATATGAATAGTATACGTAGTCCTGGTGAAGGTGATAACGAATACGTTCGTCTGCCAGCATGTAGTGGCCCCGTTACCACGTAAAAGTGCATCGAATTGAAATTGAAATCGGGTGGTATAAGAAAGTCATGTCGTAGCGAGCTTACTACAATTATGAAAACGTGCCACTTATATCGCTTATTTGAATGGTTTGGTGTGTTTAAAACGTGTTTCCTTCAAAATTTCTTTTTCAGATAGTCAAAACCTTTTAACTAGGTAAATTGAAAGAAAAAACAATAATAATATTTGAAGGCGAGTTATTTCGGCTTGCATGTAGTTGGCCCACCAACTATTAAGTTGAGCAAAACTGTTAATTGCAATCGTTTGTACATCGTTTGTCTACGTTTGTACAAGTTTTAGATTCGTTTGTACACTCACCGTTTTTTTTTTATATAGCCACTTCAAAAAAATTTACGGAGTTTGGCCCACCAACTATAACGCTCGAAAAATCTGGAAATGCAGTTCGATAGATAATCGTTTGTCTATGTTTGTCTTTTTTTTTTTCGTTTGTATACGTCCCAAATTTTTTTGACAAAAAAATTTTTTTTAACCAAATTTTATTAAAATTTTAAAACATATGCATTCGTTTGTCTCTTTTTTATAATGATTTTTCATCGTGTTATTTTTTTTAATTTGTATTTATTTCTATTTTTAATTAATTATTACTCTTTTGGGACATGTAGTTGGCCCACCAACTATAACGCTCAAAAAATCTAAAAACGCAGTTCGGTAGAAAATCGTTTGTCTATGTTTGTCTTTTTTTTTGTTTGTATACGTCCCAAATTTTTTTGAAAACAAAAATTTTTTTAACCAAATTTTATTAAAATTTTAAAACATATGAATTCGTTTGTCTATTTTTTATAATGATTTTTTATCGTAGTAATTTTTTTAATTTGTATTTATTTCTATTTTTAATTAATTATACAAAATGCGAAAGTTTGAATTAAAAAAAATTACATTTATCGTAATTTAAGGTCCTCATACCACCATTTTTCATTTTGGTTTAAGTTTCTGTTTTTTTTTTTTTATATTGTACGCGCGCTCAAGGGGTTTTAATACCTTTTAAATGTTAGATTAAACACAGTGCGAGCGTTAGGAAAAAAGGAAGGATTTAAGAGGAGATACCGGTGCACATTGGTTTTGAACCTTTGAATATCGAAATCGAAGGGAAAAATAGAGCCGGGTAAAGCATTCCACATTCTTGTAGTGCGACTTAAGAAAGAATCTCTATACTTAACAGTAGTTCTGAACTTGGGCTCAAGGGTAAACTGATGTGCATTCCTAGAAGTACGAGTGTTATGATTATATATTTTTAGGGGAGAAATGAAACTGGCTATTTCAGTAGAACACTGTTTATAAAAATAGCGGTAAAATAACGAAAGACATAAAACATTGCGGCGGTGTTCGAGGGTGGCAAATGCTTCCGTTACATTTCTAACTTTTCTTTACTAAAACAATTTATCAGCTATATTCTTCTTTTCACTCTTAAATGATAGGTATGAACTGAGGTATAAATTATAAAAAATGTTTTAATTATGTTTTATTTCTTGTGCGAATTGGAAATCGTGTTAAATTTTATCTGATGATATTTTTGGCATTATAAGTGGAATCTTCAAAATTATGTTTCGGTTGGAATTTGTTCGTAATTTAAATCCAATTCCCATAAGTTCATAGTATTAAAGAACACTTAAATACTACCCTCCAAATTTTTAAAACGGCAGCCCTGATTGTGTCATCTTATTGATGTTTTTTTTTTTTTTTTGCAAAAAGCTGAGGAGAATAAAGCTCGATTCACAATGCGACGAGTAATAACGCGACGAGAGCGTGACGTGATTCGCTGTCATTTTTTTTCTAGTTATAAAATCGTTCCCAAATTCACAATGCGACGAGTTTCTGGATGACGATTTTTTTGACAGCGTTAAGTTATATATTATTTTTGTTCTTGTTGTGCAGTGTGCGTTCAAAATAATGACAAAAATCAAACTGAAATTACGCTTATTATTTAAATATTATATTTGTGTTTGTCCATAGCTGGGCTGGTGAAATGATTTTCGGCTAAAAATGCAAAGAAATTAAAACAATACAACATTATAATATTGTCAACACAAAGATATCTATAAATATAATTTCATTGTCAACAAAATTTATATTTATTTTTGTTAATTTCCACTTATCTGTTGTGTTAAATATAAAAAAAAAAAAAAAAAACATAAAAAACGTCGACGAGCAATTTTTTTTTTTTTCAATTTTCCCAACTCCGGCGTTACGTGACGACGACAAACGTTTCATTGTGCATACCCTGGCGTTTCCTCGTATACTTACATACATGGTTTGAAATTGGTTTGAATACGCAACGTGATTGAAATCCTTTCAGATCTTATATTTACATACATATGCTTTGTTAAATTACTCAGTTGTGTATTTGTATTGTGTTAAAGGCCTTCTACACTAGCCCACTGTGTATTAATACATGTGAAAAAAGTGGGACGTAGAATAGTGTGGAAACTAAATATGAAAGCCCAGCCTACACAACCCGACATTTTATCCCACACGATTTGACATGTGTTAATACATGAATAATTTTATTACAAGTTAATTTTTGTAATGTAATGCCAGATCTACATGCATTTCAAAGCTGCCAATATTTCTGCCAAAAAAATGGTAAAATAATGGCAGAAATAATTTTTTATGACATGCATTAACACGAGTTCAAGTAATGGCAGATTTCAAAATACTGGCAAATTTGTCATAAAAGAATGAGCAAGTTCATACTTTTTCTAGAATAGCATAATTTGGAAAATGGCATCAGTAAAGTATTAACACATGGCCATATTATTGACAGAATTTTATGCCTAATTCTCTTCCATTATTTTTTTTGGCAAAAATATTGCCAGTATTTAGAGCGTTTACACGATGCAATGAAAAATGGCTATAATTTGACAGATAAAATAGCATTTTGCCATTCGTGTAAATGCAGCATAAATCCCTACTAGAGTAAAGAGATAAAAAAGAAGTAGATTTGACTTTTTTGTAAAGGATTTCAATTGGCGATGGTGCAAAGTAGGAAGTATTTTTAAAAATAAATTGAAAAAAAAGAAGTAGATCTACTTCAATTGAAGTAAAGTGGCAACACTGCCTCTGGCTAGTGCGATCTGCGATGAGATGAGGATGACGATGAGTGAAGTTTAGTTTTCTAAAACTAGGTACCTATAAACAATTTCTGAAATGTGCTGGGTAGCTATTTATTATTCGGTTGAGGTATTTTTTTTAAAAGGCGTATAGGTTTTTTCTTTGTAAAAGTAGGTTTTTGAGGCAAAAATGTATTTGCTTCTGACACGAGTAAAACACATGCAGGTATTTTTTTTATTCATGCATGCTGAATTTTTATTAAAAATGTGTTTTTGGAACTACAGGAAATACACATTTCATGATTATGTTCGAGTTAAAATAATTTTGATTTATTTTAAGTAAACCCCCCCTTATCCATTCGCTGAAAAAACAGCCAAAACTCGTAGATAGTTAGGTAGGTACTCAAAAATTTGGTTACTACCTATCAATATCTATAATAGGCATGCATAGGTATTTGTACACATAATTACTTTCTATTTCATAAAGAAAAGAAACTCATTAAAAGCCTTAAGCCGACGGCAAAGTTCAAGTTAATGAACAAGTACCTATAGAATTAGAATTATTTTTGTTTGGGTTTTTTTTAATTATTTTAACTGAATAAATAATATACTCAAGGTGTAACTTAAGTCTTTTTAAATGCAGCCTAAATGCAGGGCACTCCTTAAAAAGAATAGAAAAAAAGGATAGAGTCTTAATTATCGCAATTTCGAATACAAGTTGAAACTGTGGATACCCAAATAAAAGAGAATGCAGTTGGTGGGCCAACTACATGTCCCAAAAAAAGTAATGATTAATTAAAAATAGAAATAAATACAAATTATAAAATTAACACGATGGAAAATCATTATAAAAAAGAGACAAACGAATGCATATGTTTTAAAATTTTAATAAAATTTGGTTAAAAATAATGTTGTTGTCAAAAAAATTTGAGACGTATACAAACGAAAAAAAAAAAGACAAACATAGACAAACGATTATCTATCGAACTGCATTTCCAGATTTTTCGAGCGTTATAGTTGGTGGGCCAAACTCCGTAAATTTTTTTGAAGTGGCTATATAAAAAAAAAACGGTGAGTGTACAAACGAATCTAAAACTTGTACAAACGTAGAAAAACGATGTACAAACGATTGCAATTAACAGTTTTGCTCAACTCAATAGTTGGTGGGCCAACTACATGCAAGTGTTATTTCGTGGATTTCAATAGTTTGGCGTAACTCAAAACGTCTGTAACTTATAAAATCACTTTCTTGAGTCAGAACCTTTTAATTGGTAAACAGTTGCAGAAGCTACCACTAATATACAATTAAAAAATAAATAATAACATCCGCGAATTCAATCGCGGCTGTCAGTTGTTTGGGGCCACTCAAACGTCTGCTACTTACATTTTAATTTTTTTTGGTCAAGATCTTTTGATTGGGATACATTTCAAGTGGTTTTCCTCAAAATAATTTTACTAAAAAGATAAAAGAAAAAATCCGCGATTTATTTCTCGACTTTCCAGCTGTTGGGTGACACTATAAACTCCTTTTTTTATACATTAATACTCTGGTAGTCAATACCGTCCGATTGCGATACATTTTGGTGGCATACATCAATTATCTAAAAATTTCAATACAAAATCCGCGACTTTAATCGTGTCTGTAGGGGGTTTTGGGGCCTTTTAGACGTCTGTCATGCACATATTCGCACCTAGGAGGTCAAGATCTTTCGTTTGTGATACATTTCAAGTGGATTCCTTTTTGACAAAAAGCGCGTTTTCAGGGACGTCTGTCGATGGTTCCGGTCCACTTAGATGTCTGTCACGTACATATTCACACTCAGGGAGTCCATGGCTAAAAGTTGTGATCAATTTCAGGTGGTTTCCCAAAAGCCTAAAAACCCGGAAAAAACGCGTTTTCGTGGACGTCTGTCTTGGTTTTGGGGCCACCTACACGTCTGTCGAAACCAGTTTTGTATAATCAGGGAGTTCATGGCGTCAAGTTGTATTACATTTGAAATGGTTTCCCACCCGATTTCAATTTTCAGAAAAGTTGTACTTTTGATGCACTTTTTCTTGGTAACGGGGTTACTACATGCTGGCAGACGAACGTATTTGTTATCACCTTCACCAGGACTACCTATACTATTAAAATCTTTTGGTTTCCTTTCACGACCAAAATTTGCTGCCAGCTCTCCGTCTATTAATTAAATAACAGATTTCTTTGATAATTTGTAGGTTCTTACTTATTACTCTACTTAAAATATTTGTTTTTTAACATTAATAAACTTAAAACTTTTTTGTTGTGATCGTAGCTTAACACATCAAATTATCAAACATACAGTTTTTTACTGATGCATTTTCCTGATCGCTATAACCGGCCATTAAGTCAGTCAGTTTTCTTACTGTGAACATTTTTCGCAATAGAAAAACTCATCAAGGTCTTCACAGCCTGCACATGCTTTATGGGCCCAGTTCTTGCATTTGCAGCATTGAATCTTGGCTTCCCCTTTCAAGGACTTCCTGAAATCTTCACAACACAAAAGGCAAGGACATTCTAGTCGTCCGGTTCCTGATCTCTTCTTTGTGGTTTGGTACTCTTTTTAAATCGTTTATTTAGTTGTGGTTCTATGTTTATTTGATTATAGATGGGTTTAGAAATTTTTCGATTGCCAGTTGTATCTAGTTGAGTTTATTTTCTTCTAGTTCATTTTTGTATGGGCTGGCTGTCAGTATTGCTGACTTCCCTTTTTTCCTGCCTTTTCTCTGTTTATTAGGACCTGAAGATGCTTTCGGGATTTCATGGACCTCTGATAGATACAGCTTTCAATGGAAATGAAGATATATTAGCTTTAGTATCTAGTTTTACGTCTAAAATTTGTATAGATCTTCTGGAAGAGTTTAATCACTATAGTGTCTGAAGTCTTGTAAAATGTAGAACATTTTGGTTCCTGTGTTTCTTCTGCGATAGACTGACCAACAGTTTCATCATTTTCTGTTAATTCGCCAACAATATGTTCTGGAAGTTCAATGTTCTTTGTCTTAGCTGCAAAAAAATCTTCTTCTGAAAAAAACATGAGGATCTACAGGGAAGACGCCAGTTTTCCAAAGGCCATTTATGGAAATAATCCAAATAATGCTGCTATTTGAAATTGTGAAACAACTCTTGACGCGAGTTGCCTTAAAACTTTTTGATTTCTTGATTAAGTGCTAAGAGGTCCCATAAATACAACATCCAAAGGTTGGAGTTTGTAGATACAGTGAGGTGTTAAACAGAGAACGTGGACGAAATTGTCTCGTGCCAATTTTATGAAAGCAATATTTTTTTTTGTTTGAGTCACATGGACATCAAAAATGAGTAAAACTGGCTCTTCTTTGTTGGGTTGTGTGTTATTTTTTTAATGACGAAACCAGTCAGTAAAAATTTCAGTTTGCATCCAACCGCAATGACAATGGCAGGCAAACCATCAGTTGAATCCATCAGCTCCATTTTCATTCGTTTTCTGGGGAAAATTAGCAAAGAATCCTGATGCAGACATGAATATCACTGCTGTTATCAATATACTTCTTCAGTGAAAAAAATATAAAACGAATACCTTAGGAATGTTTAACTACAGAACGTGGTCTGGAAATTAATCATCTTCGTGGGTGTCATGCAGAACGAACTGTTCTCTTGGACGTCATGGGGCAAAATGGACTTGTAGTCCGTTTTGCCTGATGACGTTCTGGTTCGTTGTGCGTCACAAGCTGATTTTTACTTAAAATAAATATATTTTTTTTTTTACTGTGATTTGTTAATCTTTAATTCCTTTTAACGCAAAAAACAACACAGAAAACAAAGAATGTTAACAAACACTTAGGTAGCAATTCGTTAGTTTTCATGGTTTCATGATTTAAACTGCAACCAACTTCAATCTTTCTATGAAACTAAGGGATATGTTCGCAGAGTAGGTTTTTAATGAATTCTAATCACTGAATATAGGATGTGGCTGAAAACTTAACCAAAAAGCGCTTTTTTTCTTTTTGCCCGTAGTCCTTTATGCGCCTCTCTCTCCTAACTAATTTATAGCTATAATTTATATTTTAAATCGATTTTTAAACTTTTTTTTTAAACATAATAATAAAATGGAACCAATACATACGCACATCACCTACGAGCTACGAGAGCTGGCTAAATATTTTTTTTTCTTATTTATTTAGCAAAAACAAAAAAAAACAACCTGCTTCACTAAACAAATCTTAAAACTAAACAAAATACATAAATGAATTATAAATGAAAAATAAACACCTTCTTGACGAAAAAAAACTTAAAACTAAATTAAATAAATTAATTAATTTTGAATAAAAAATTAAAGCCTTCTTGGCTAAAAAAAAAATGCTCTGTAAAAAAAAAAAATAAAATTAAACAAAATAAATAAATTAATTTTAAATAGATTAATAATTAAGAATTTTTAATTCAAAAACTATAAAATTTAGCCTCATTCTGAGATACTAAACCTCGTTAAATTGATTTCAAGGCATTTTTCACATCAACTTCAGTCCAATTTGCCTTTGGTTTTGGCATTTTGCATGAAACCAAACGAAAAATTAAATGAAAATTTTCATGTATTAAATACAGTCCTCTCAAATTTTGTATGGGCCTTATTAGGAACATGACAGCACCAAAATCTAGATGATATACATAAATGAAAGTTAGCTAAAATTTATCTACGTTTTATATATTTTTTCATGAAAATTAATAATCGTTATTTCTTCATTAAATTTGCCGAAAAAGTAAAAGCTTGTTAAACCGTTTTTTATAAAATCCTGCGTGACGTGCACTTCACCAAGTCGTTGCGGCTGCCAGATTCAAAACGAATAAAGCAGCTGGCTTTTTTGTTACGTTTGTGTAGGATTGCAAGGGGTTTACACATACATAGAACAAAAAGTCCCGTTACTTGTTGGTTATGGGTTTTTTTTTTAGGCAATGGGCCTTGTCCTGGCCTTATTTGGTGCACCTATTTTAAGATGTTCTAGAGCCTATTGCAGATCTTTTGCAACAGGAACTTAATCCACGTTTGACGGATTTCATTACTAACAAAGCATTCCTCCACCGAGACCTGTACTTGAGGGTATAAACGCGATACGGAATGCTGGTCTGCAGCAGCTTTATAGTTGGAGGAAGACAAGCTTATTATTCATTATTGTTTTTTATATAGAAGCCTCAGCCTTGAAAGGAATTCAACCTATACCAATTTCGATTCATTGTCTGACTCTATGTACCGAATCGTTTTTAACTACCCTTTCACTGAAATCATAATTGCGGGCGATTTTAATTTCCATAATTCCTCTTTCCTTCGTTTTCCTGGAATAACAATACCCGAGGGAAGGTACGTTCAGATCTTAGCAGATTATAACCATCATACCAAATTCAGCCGATGAGCCTACTAGAATTCCAGACATTGAAGGTCAAAATGCTAACACCTTCGACCTCTTTCTCATATCCCATCCTGAAAAATATTCTATTAATGTCTCGTCCCCTTTAGGGAAATCCGATCACTGCGTCATTTCAGCCAATTTAACATACGGCAACCAGCAGCCTAACGAAAAACAACCTAAAAGAACCGTTTGGTTTTATGAGCAAACAAATTGGGATGACCTTAACATCCTTTCTAGAAATTTCAACTGGTCGCTTTGTTATCACGATAACAATATTGACGCTGCTGCTAATATGGTTACTAATGTTATTCTTTTTGGTATGAAGACGAAGAGCATTAAACCCAAGGAGAAATCATGGTACAACTCGAGCCGGAAAGGTGCTATCAGGTTGAGACAGATAAGCTATCGTCGGTTTAAGGCAGACTGTTCTGATGAAAATAGCCTTGAGTACCGTCGAATTAGGAATTCATGTAATGTTGTGATTTGGCGAGCAAAATTCCTCCTGTATGACAAAAAAGTAACCCAAAAAATACTTAAATGTCCAAAAGGGAGCAAACATTTTTGCTCATTTGCCAAAAACATTAAAAACTCCACGAAGTCATCAATTCCAACGCTCATCTTCAACGATGCCCCGATTGTTTGCTCTATAGATAAAGCAAATTTACTTGCAGCAGAATTCGCGTCAAATTCTACCCAGCCTGAGAGCAATATCGTGCCTCCTGTGCTTGAGAGCGACCACAGCAACACAAGAATAAAAATATTCTTTCGCACTCGCACTGTCAAAAGAGTACTTAAGGACCTTAACTTAAACAAATCCGCTGGACCCGATTGTATTTCCCATATAGTTTTGAAGATATCATCTTCCTCATATTTAACATATTCTTCTGGAACTTTTCCGAGTAAATGAAAAACTGAATTTGTTCAGCCTGTCGCAATAAACATGCATCATCTACCCCCTTGAATTATCAACCAATTGATTTCTAAGGTCATGGAAACGTTGGTAAATCGCCAAGTCATGAAGAACAATATCTTCTTAACGACCGTCAATATGGTTTTCGTAGCAGAAGGTCGTCTGGTGATCTGATGGCTTATCTCACTGAAAGGTAGAACCAATCATTGCACATCGTTTTGGTGAAAGCAAAATTATTACGCTCGATATATTTAAAGCATTTGATAGAGTTTAGCACCATGCTCTTCTATCAAAAATGAGTGCACTTGGTTTCGAAGACCCTTTACTTCGATGGATTAGAAACTATCTTTCCAACCGTTCGATACAAGTGGTATTGGATGGGTTCCGGTCTGACATTCACAATATAAATGCCGGTGTGCCACAGGGCTCCGTATTATCTCCGACCCTTTTTCTTATTTGTATTAATGATCTTTTACCTAAAACTTCTAATCCACTTCATTGTTTTGCTGATGACAGCACTCTAAGTTTCTCATACTCATTTTCAGATTCAGCTCCCCGCTCTTCAGATATTGAGTTACACCAGGTATCATAAACCGCGGGGCATTAATGCCTCCAAAACGCAATGACCCCCATTTCCTCTATCTATGACTTGTACTTGCATTGAGGAGACCCAAAAGCTTTCTATAATACTATGTTACTATAGAATGATCACATACACGAAAATGTCAAAAATGCTGCAGTGTTCGGGTTTTATTGGACGTTGCAAAAAATTCCTTTCCCTTGCTACTATATGCCAATCATTCATTCGAGCAAAGCTAGAGTATAAATCCCACATTTGGGCAGGTGGTCTGCAAACTTCAAAGCGTTAAGATTAATAGGGAATAGCACTATCAACGCAGCCATAGACACCCTTGAGCATTGTCGAAGTGTTTCGTGCCTCTCCCTTTTCTATCGCTTTTTTTACCACCATTGTTCTCGTGAAGTAGCCAATTGCATTCCTTCCCTGAAACAATTTTCACGCAACACACGCCCAAATTCAGACCTACGGTAAAATATAGGGATTCGTTCTTTAGCCGCACCACTCGTATGTGGAATACTTTACCAAACTCATTATAATCGTGCTTCGTCAAGTGGTACCTCTTGTTGAATATTAGTACAGTCCAGCCAGCAGCAATTTCGTCCTTCGTAGCACTACTTTGCACATCCAAGTGTTTAAATGCCTTCCCTTTTTCCTTCCTGCAAGAAGATGAGATGGTATCGCATCCATTAAAGGCTCGGACGACTGGAAGCACGTCACTCATTCCAATAATGTTCAAATATTATATATATGCCCATTTTAATTAAACGAAAAATTTCCGTTACGTAAAAAAATATTCAGACTAAAATCCCGACTTTTTCCCTCAACAGCCACAGTTGGAGATATTTCTGGAAAGTTGTTTAATGGTATATTATTAGGTTTAATATATTTAAACATTTAAGCTTACTAAAATTCAGAAGTTTGATTCCTGGGATTAAATATATTGGCGCTATCGTAAATAAAATTTTCCTGAGAATGTTTCTATCCTTCGGAAATCGGGAACATGAATGATGTTCCAATGTTTTCTCGCAATTAATTGATATCGGGTATGAGTTTTTCAGGGAAATATGGCAATAATTTCATTACGGGGACGTTCACGATAGCAGAAACATTTTCGTGGAAATGAAATTTTCCGGTGGAACAAAACTTCTAGAATCCCAAAAAATAACTTTTGCGGAAAAGGACGCTGCTGGGTATTGAGTGATATGGTAACCGTATTATAATTGCAAATATATATATACGAGTATGTGATAGAGGATATAACTCCCTCTACGCTTCTTTGTGGCAGGTGGCTAGAACAATTACATCTCTAAGGAATTCATTCTACCGACCAGTCTAGAGGTTAAATAATTAAGAGCTGAGTTAGGTTAAAGAGTCGGGATTAAACAGAAAAGAGGAGTAGGTGGCCCTGGCTATAATATAATTCTTATTATTATAAATATGTATGCCAGGGGAAAACATTTCCTTAATTAGAAGTATTTACGTCCTGCCGTATGGTGAGTACACCTAGTGTGAATATTCTTTGTCTGTATTGTACATGTATAGGTTCATACCTGCAGCGGCAAATGTGTTTTTGAAATCACTATCCACACTCGACTTGCGGAGCGTTGCAGCAGAATCCTTGGTGGAATTTTAAAGTTTAACAACGTTGGTACATCATACAAATTTGCAGCTCAATATGATGTTTTTTTTTTATTCTTTTTAAAACTCGTCCATTGTTTTGGTAAACCCGTACAATTGAGAGGCGAAGCAGGGTCATTGGGATTGGGCAGAAGGTCATGCTAGGAAAGGATGCGGAAACACAAAGGAAACAGCATCTAACGGTTAAATGGAATATGTAGTTCATTCATGTTTTTTGTTTTGTTCTTGTTTCTCTAGGAGGTGACTTGAAGTTATGTGTTAACTTTGTAGAGAGTGCAGAAAACATTTGAGCATAAATGTAGAGAAGGTAGATAGATATATAAAATCAAGGACTTAATTTTCCCTGTTTGTTTTAAGGAGAAGAGAAATGGTTATGGCTGACTTGAAACATTGTGAAGCCTAAAAGCTTTTTGTTTCTGCATGTCTTTCACAAATTTCGTTGAAATAATTTTGTATTCTAATGAAATCAATTTATTTTGTTTGGGGTTTTGATAAGAAATGCATTGAGGATGATAAGCTGATTAGCTGATCCATAATTATGGTATGAGTCTTTTGGATTTTTTGTCGTCTTCATACTTTTTTCACATTTTTTTAGCCGATTTTTTTTAAGTGTCATTCGTAATTTCAGAGTTATCCTGTACACTATATCCTGAATGCACGAACCTTCTCTCGTATAGTTAACAGCTAGAATGTAGCTACACTTTTGAGTATTTAGGACGTATCTATGTATGTTAATGGTTTAAAAATGTGATGATATCGTTAGCGAGAAGATTTACGAGTATTAGATCCTCATTATAAATAGCGAATCGAACGTTTGCCTAAAAGCGAGCGGACTTCTTTCCTCTGAATTCGACACTCATTTGTGCACCCAAAAAGTAAAACGAAAACGCAGCAACAACGACGCAAAGTGCAGTTATGTCCTTTACTAACCTATCGAACTGAATTATAGTGGGCAACTGCCAATTATGACTTTGTTGAACTGGTAAGCCATAAGGATATAAAAAAAAATCTATTATGAAAGGAAATTTAATTTAAAAATTTTCAAATACGGGATTTTTTGGAATTTTAAATTTAAGTAGGGTATATTAGGGTGAACGTTGGTATTAAAAGGTCGAAAACATATTTTCTTAACCGTAATTCATAGCGAAATATTATTTTTTGCAATCGATAGATTTTATTAAATACATGAAAATAAAATGGCGAAATAGATGTTTAAGACAAAAATTACTATAAATCAGTGTGACGTTTTATTGAAATATATGTAATGTTGTTATGAAGCTGATTAATAAAAAGATAATAGGTATCTGCTAAATTTTTAACGAAAAGTTTTGTTTTGGCAAAGTGAATTTTTGAAAAATATTTTTTTTTTTTAATTTATAGGTTGTTTTATTTTAATTTTTGTACACTTTGGTATTTTCATTGAAATTAACATCAAAATGCAGATAATTCTCCTATAAAAACAAAGCTTGAAAGTACCAGGATTTCTACAAAAACTTGGTTAAAACTCAGGGTTGCCGCACTTTAATATTTCTGTTTGTGTCAGAGAAAGCAGGTATGTAGGTACTGCTCTCTGCACTACATGTACTTCATTCTTTTGGAATGTCTTTACAAGACTTTCATTTTCCCAGTACTTTATATAGCCTTTACCTGGTAGAAAAATACCATAAGGTAATTTATCTTATGTTCAAATTGTATCAATGTAAATTTAATTATCTATAAGTCCATACTTCCTCTCTATCCCCCTCCAAAAAATACCAGTGGAACACAGATATTTTTATGAATTTTTTTTTTTAATAAGCAACAAGCTATATTTTTTATTTTAAAATCAAAAATAAAAAAGCTAGTAGAAAATGTAAAAATAAATGCTTCCACAAACATTTGGCTCTCATTCCGAGAAAAATTAAGAAAAATGAAAATAAGTTACAAAGTTAACCACTGTTAAAAAAAAAGAAAAACATTCACAACCTCGAATTCCACTCGCTATGCGGTTATGACTGTAGTTTGCCTCGAATTCCACTCAATAGGCCTCTTAAATTGCATCAAAAGTGACTGAAAAAGTCTTACAACGGCTTGAATGATAATAAAAAACAGTTATAACACCCACAATCCAAACAAATCCCAATTACAATGCAGCTTTGATTAACGAATAAAAATGCATTGTCTTTTTGTTTTTCCAACATGAATCTTTCCCTATCCACACCTCCAGGGCAGGTTAAAGCCATCACCATACCGTTTTTCCCTGGCTTGGTCACCATCGAAAGCATTTGGGTTTGGCTTTTTATTTAAAAAAAAATGGGCACGACTGGATCGCACAAACTTGTTCTCGTAGCTAACAACTTAAACGTAGCTAGAAATTGATGATGTACAAGTACGTGTACATACATACATTATGTATTGGTTCCAAAATATTATGATAAAAAAAATATATTAAAAAAAAATTTAAGTTAATTATTCCTATAAATTACCTTAAATTTGTTATTTTAGTGGCTTAAAAGTGGCTTAAACAGCTCAAAAAAAAAGTATGGCATTTTTTATCATAAATTGTTGAAGCCGTTTTCTTAACATATTAATTTTTGTACATATAATGTATAATTTTTTCACATTTTCCAAAATAGAATCTGGTATCTGGTATTTAATAAAATGAAATTTTACACAAAATAAAATAAAATATTTACTACCCCGTTTTCAAGATATTAAGGCCTACTCGGCGCAATCTTTTATTCTTTTATTCTGTTATTCTTCTATCAATTTCCATACAAATTTTCGAACTGTCAAAAAAACTTTTATTCTTTTATTAATAGGTTTTCTGCAGTTCGAATTCTGTTATGAAATCTGTTATGAACCATAACAGAATAAAAGACAAATTTCTTTGACTTTTATTATAAAAGATTTCAATACATGAATTAAAAACTTTTATTTCTTTAATGAATTGTTCTTAAAAGGAGACAAATATAACAAAATAATATTAAAATGCAAAATTAGAAACATAAATAAGTAATTTCAAATAAAATTATTTTTATACACGAAAGCACAGAACACTGTTGATGGATGAAACGTACAAAAAGTAGTCGCTTTATCTTGCCGGTGAGCGTTTCGTATATAACCTTTTAAATTGGACATATTAAATTCACCAACTGTTATAGACAAATGAAATAGAATAAATAAATGTATCTACGCGAAACAAAACACGACCATTCCACGGGTTATTTTTATTTTGATCTCTCGTCAGTTTTTTTTTTACTACAGCTGATAGCAGATTTTAGGTCTGTTCGTTAAAAAGAAAAAGAAACATTTATGTTTCTTTTTTGAAATTCCATAACAGACTTTTATAAAAGATCGAACTCATGAATACCAATTATAAGAATCTTTTATGGTGGAGATCTGTTATGCATCATAACAGAAAAGTCATAGCAAAATAACAGATAGGCAGAACAGGCCTAATTGAATTTACAAAAAAAAAATTCAAAATTTTTTTTAAAAATCCAAAAATTATTTTTTCGAAAATTTGTATAAACGTAATTGTTTGCGTTGTGAAGAAGCTCTTGCATAACAATTTTGGTTGAAATCGGTGTAGCCCTTAATGAGACATTTCAAAACCAAAAAATCGGTTCTATACCGTTAATAACCGTTATTGGTAATTTTTTTTTATAAAAATATTGACCATACCTTTAAAAGTAAACGTACAACTTTTTATCAAAATTCTTGCAGCCGTTTTCGAGAAAATAAGTTTTTTCTTAAAGGTTTTTCGACATTTTTGTGGTCAAGGCGAAGTATTTAGTTTTCAAACAAAACAATTGATTTTTGTTTTTAATTTTCCAATAATTTTTTTATTTTGGTTTACAATAATGTTTTAAAGATAAAGATTAACCATAACAAAAACGGAAAATGTCAACTTAACGGTTTTCGAGAAAATCAAAAACCAAAAGGTTGAACTGGAGTTACCAAAAATTAACAATTTTTAAAAATAAATAATAAGTAAAAAGTAGCATTTCCTTATTTTAATTATTTGATTTTTTTAAACAAAATCCTCGGACCCATTTTTGATAAAAATATTATTTTCGTTTTTGGCAAAAAAAAATTGTATTACAGGTACCTACCGTTATTTTTGGTCCTAAAAAAAAATTTAAAAAAACGTGTTGGCATATTATTCAAAAAACACTATGTACCAGGTTTGAAGAAAATCCCTCCAGCCGTTAAGGCTGTAGGGGCGAGGATAGACAGACAGATAGACCCAGCTGGAAAATGCCAAGTTTCTGTCTAGTTTGGGCAAGGCCCTACTAAGTTTTCAGTAGGGAAAATACAGTCAAGGAAAACTTGTCAGATACTTAACAAGCACTTGCTGGATTTCAGTACCAAAAATTTAGACTAGGAAAACTTTTTAAACACTCGTGAGGCAATCCCTATTAAAAAATTGTTTGATACGTTTCGGGAGCCCAACAGGAATGTCTCTTGTACACCAAAAACACAAATTTTATAAGCACCCTGCAATTTCAACATCATACGACACTTTTCTCCCTCTTTCCTTTGTCTTCTTTCTTCTTTTTGGTATCATACTAATGTGGGTGTGAGACATCTGTAAAGGATTGTTCAATGACGAAAAACCTGATTGAAGTTGTTTTACCTAGAAAGCAAGTACATAAAATCCTGTTATATTCTGTATGTATTTGTTATGCTATGGAATGAAACTTATTCACTTTCGACATTGAATTTTTGTTTAGCGAGTTAGCCCAGTGGGTAGCGCATTGGACTGTAAGATCCAGGATCAAGTCTCTCATAAGCAAGCTTTTTTTTTTTGCCTGACGAGGCAAAAGGGTTCATAATCGCCAAGGCCCGTGTTCTAGCATCCTGCTAGTGCTAGTAAAATCTTTATTGTTTTTCTGCGCGGTGACAAACAGAATTGTGGGACCCACTTTTTTCACGATATCTATAATCGTAATGTTCAAGGAAATTAATATCTCGAATACGACTTTTTGTACGAATCCTTAACTTACCATAGTATAGTACCTTTATATCGCAAGTAAAAAATTGAATTTTAGTATATGGGCAGTTTGAAGAAAAAGACGAAGATATCTTCTCTTTAGAAGCCTTCAATAATGACTTGGTCGAGATGTCTCTTGATAATGATTTAAAAATCTAACTCATTCAATTTATAAACCCTCTAAAAGAGTTTTGTCACATCTTTTTTTAAAAGATTTCTAAAGTAGTGCGCTTTATTTTCTCTTGCTGCAAAAAATCTCATACCGAAAATACTGTAATATAATTGTGTCCATACAATTTTTACACCGGTATGTGTTATTATTAAAATCCTCATTAATGACTAGATATTATCCAATAGATCTTGAGAAAACGTGTCTCTTAAATGATGTTAAAATCATGAACACGGTATAGCCCAGTCGAATTAAACAAAAATTAGTGCTGAAATTACAAAAAATAAATAGTAGATTTTTTTTCTTTTAATCGTTAGAGGGGTTCATAAAGAGTGTTCAGTACGGTTTTCGCCATCTTGAATTTAAAGCAATTTGGTTTTTGTTAAACAAATCATTTACGAACTAGATTTTTGTGACTTATGAGACTCTTGATTAAAATTGATAATTTTCGACTTCAGTTGAAAATCAAGTTATCCCAACTAAGACTAGAACTCTTTTCCACACCACCGCTTGGGTAGAGGTTCAGGCGCGTTTTATTTTTAAGGTGGTGTCCCCAGCCCCCAGGATGCCTAGTCCACAGATGATAGATAGCAATTTTTTTTGTTTTGTTTTTTGATTATTTTGTATTGTTTTTTGTTTTACGTTTATTTTTTTGAAGATGGACCTGCACTTACTTCAAAATGTACGTTTAAATTAGTATGGCTCATGTCATAGGTTGATTTCATAAGGGAGTTGTCATCATCACAAATATCATCAATATCATCGAGTAGGTCTCGAATTTCGGTTATGTTTTCACAAGTCTCTTTAGTGCAGTTTTGGCATAAAACGGAACATTTCAGCCCGGATTTTCGACATCCACACATTTTCCCACAATTTGCCTTACATTACACACACATTCCAACTTAAACGAAAATTTTGAACTAAGTGTAGGTCCAACTACAAAATAAAAAATAATAATCCTGATTACAATCTACACAGCGGTGATGCGGAAACGCATTCAAGTCTTAGTTCGGATACATTGATTTTCAACTGAAGTCGAAAATTATCAATTTTAATCAAGAGTATTTACGCATAAGTCTCAAAAGCTAGTTCGTAAATGATTTGTTTAACAAAAACCAAATTGCTTTAAATTCAAGATGGCGGCCAAAGTTGAAGAGATAGGAGGTCGAATTTTTTTATTTAGACTCCTTACGGCTCCCTTAATTATTGAAAAAAAAACTTTTCCCTTTTGTTTTTATATACAAAAATATCCTTTATTGCGGATAACCTATAAATAACGGGTTGGAGTCACAATTTCCGGATTATATCGAAAACTATCAATCTTAGACAAAAAATTGTTTCCACAAAAGTTGTAGATAATTCAATTTTAAACAACTTCTGTAAAGGGCGTTTTCAGTGAAAAGTTGAAAATAAACGGGTTATTTAAAAAAAACCGATTTTCCGACAATTCAAAATGGCGGCTAACGCAAAAGAGCTAGGCGGTCGAAAACCGTACTGAACACTCTTTATGAACCCCTCTAACGATTAAAAGAAAAAAAATCTACTATTTAATTTTTGTTATTACAAATTACATTTCGACTGGCCTAGTAAGCAAAAAATATTTTTGGCTGGTTTTTAATTTTTTTAAATAGGTATTTCTTTACATTTGTTTGTTTCTTCATTTGAACGTTCATGAAAAGCCACCTCCTACACTTGCACCCGAAGAAACCACAGCTGAACTGATTTTATTTTTTGTTTTATCTAAGTGGGAATGTTTAATTCTTCTAACCCATTTCCATTACTTTAAATTAATAGGTTGAAATATATCTATGCTGATATAGGTACATTCTTACATTACGTCCACTAAAATTGTTTGCAAAGTTCAATATTTCATGTGAGGTAGGTACTTACGATTCTGCACCCAATTAATTTTATTGGCAACAAACCAGAGTCATGTTAGATACGCGATAATGTATCATGATGGATTTCAATTCCGGGTAAATTGAAATAATTTTGAAAATAAGTAGGTACCAGTACCTAGCTACATACCATACATACATAAACTTTATCCTTCAATCGAAGTGAAGATAATAAATTCAACATGATTATAGGTATACTTTGTTGAAATTCAGTAAAAAAATGCATCTTCTGACAAATTTTCGAACAATATCATCTGCTGGCATTGTAAAACTCTTTTTCTGGTCATACGACCAACATAACCAACCTACTCACCATCCCCCCTCCCAAATAAAAATATATAAAACAAAATCACCCAATAAGTCCTCAGTACCTACACCTGGAAACGATAACAGCACCAATATAAAACGGCAAAACTAAAGAGCTACAACACAGCAAAAAAAAAATAATTTAAGAACGAAGCGAAACTGTTATTGATGTCCTGGCTACAAAAGCATATTTATGGACCACTACAATGTTCAGAGCGTTAAAATGGTCTTAAAGCGCCCGCTTCGACATTTTTTGTTTCCTTTTCATCCGTCCCATCCGCCCATATAAAAACATATACATTTATACAATCCCCAGAGTCATCAGCTCCTCGCACCAATCCTTCCCATAAATTATTCACTTTACATGCGGAGAATTTTGTTTATATATATGTAGGTATGAGTAGGTACTACTACCCAACACTTTTCTTTCTTTTTTGAAAAGCTTGGATAAAAGGCTCTTTGACGGGGTAGGTAAATGGCGATGAATGACCAACGTCAAGGACGAAAAAATAGAAGACACCAAGACTGCCTTCCAACTGCGGCTAGTGCTGTCGGTGATGATGAGAGTTCCTTTTTTTTTTTGGAATGTTTTGTATTTAATTTAAAGAAAGGATCATTCCGTTTATTTCAGTAAGCAAGAGGTTCCTATAAGGATGGAAAATAAAAAAATAAAAGTACCGTTCCAAAAGCGCAGCCAGCTTTCAAAAGACCTTCCTCCACTTCCAATTGCAAGCTTTCAAAGTAAGAAGGCGTGAAATTGTTTTAGTGTCGTTAAAGAATGAACAGGACTCTTAGGGCACACATACCACACAGGGTTGTCTTTGTATGTAGGAGTCATTAAAAAAATGAATGTGTATGTATCTACATATGTATGTATATCTATGACTAAAAAAAAAATAAGGTCTGTGGGTGGCGTTGTTGGATATGATGATAAGGACTATAAATTAAAAATATCAAAACGGGTGCAATGGTGTGTTTTAATAACTCGCAGGATGCTTATACATCCGCAACATGGAACTCAGTCCCGTCTTTGTCGAAATTGAGAAAGTCGCTGAAATTTTAATTTAAAATTAAAATTTAAAGATAAAATAAAACAAAACAAAATTAATAACAATGTGGTTTAAAACTCAAACCCTATTAATAAGCGCAAATGAACAATGTTTTATCGTTAGTAAGTTAGCTTATTAAGAAATAGAAATTTAATCAATAAAACAAAACTTATGTTCATTTATTCATTAACCGAAGAAAAGATGGATTAAGAAATTATTCAATAACTTTGCAAAACAATAAATTGTGAGCCAACTGTTTTGCATGCAAATTCAAAAAATTTACGGAAATTTTAATGCTTTGTACGTGCTTTATAAATGTTATGAAATGATAGAATATTCAATTTCCGTAGAGTTTCGCTGAATAATTAATACTTTTGCATCGCTATTTATCTTACGCATGGGAAATGATTAAAACTGTTTTTTTTTTTTTGTTTTGTTCATAAGAAATATGAATTCGTTAATTTATCTTTTGATTCATTTTTTAGTAAGGTTAGGTTGAAGTGGCTGCTGATACACTTAGACTATAAGTTGGTCCGTTGTTATACCACGTGAATCTACAGATTTTCTCCCCACTCGTTAAAACCAGTTGGAGCTTCTTATTGTCCGGCATGACTATGACTCAACAAAGATGATCGACAGCGTAGGACTGTTATAGAATTTGTAGAGACACAGTCCACAGCTTGGCTATTAGTACGGTCAAGTTAGATTTCAATATATGGCGCGCTGGGACCCAAATCCGAGGTCAAGTTTGACTTCACTATTCGATAGGGTATTGGTCGACAAGTCTAAAACCACATTTTCCACAACTGTACCTAGAGTCATTTGGCCGCCATTTTGTTTTAAATGTTCATTTTGATATTTGCTTATAACTCGTGCATTTTTGATCTTAGGAAAAAAAGTTCAACTACAAACTTGTAGATAATTATATTTTCTATAAAATATGTTAAATAATTTTTTTCGCCAATCACTCTTGTTTAAAAGTTACATCCCATAAAAAAAAAATAATCAAATTTGTTTGTAATCGCTTATACATTTTTTTTGTCATTCAAATAAAAAAAAATTATAACAAAAGTTATAGAACTTCTAATTATCTATATTTGTACTTTTACTATTTCTTAATTGGAATATCGGTTCTCGCTCTGGATCGAATGTACGCTCGAGCATTCCGCACAAAATAAGTTTTTTTTTATTTATTTAATTTTTTTTAATTTTAATACAATTAGTACAGTAACTATAAACATTCACGTATGCGTCAAATCTGGTTTTTCAAAAACGATCGATTAAAATAACTTTATTTTTAAAAATAAAATAATAATTAAAGAACGGGCTTCTGGTGTTACCATTGTTTTTCAGTAGTATTGTTTCTGCCTTAAGTCATTTTGTTTAGATAATTGCCCCTCCCATCTTAACGGGGGTATATAGACCCCCATTCCCGTATGATTATCTTATTATTTTGGTTCAACCTACACGCTCCAGTGATTTGATGCATTTATGTCAACCATTCTTTATTTTCCATTATACTGTTTGATAATACTACTTGTTATATATTTTTGTATGGCTAAATTTTGAAATGCTGTATTTTAGAAACCATTTTCGGTCTACAGAGATGGTTTTGGGCTCAAATTGGAGCAAAGTAGGTAACTTTGAAATCGTAGAATCGTTAAAATTACTTCTTTAGGAGTAAAATCGCCAAGAACTGAAAAAAGCGCGACCATGAAGATGTGTCGCTGCTCGAGTTGAAAACTTAGGTTATTTACTAGGCCAATATCCTGAACAACTCAGCAAAAAATCAGAAAAACCATTTTTGACGCAAACGTGAATGTTTATAGTTACTAATTGTATTAAAATTTAAAAAAAAAAAAAAAATTACTAAAAAAAAAATTATTCCGTGCGGAATGCTCGAGCGTATATTCGATCCAGAGCGAGAACTGTTATTCTATTTAAGAAACAGTAAAAGTAAAAAATATAGCTAATTAAAAGTTCTATAACTTTTGTTACGGTTTTTTTTTTTATTTGAGTGACAAAAAATATGTATAAGCGATAACAAACAATTTTTTTTCCAAGGTGTTTTCTCGTGATAACACTTGCAGTTAGGCTGCATAGCTTTCGCTCCGTCATATTTAATAACATTGAAGGTTTTGAATGAACAACATCCACTTGTGTTGGCTACCACCGAGTATTAGATTCAATGTTAAATATGACGGAGCGAAAGCTATGCAGCCTAACTGCAAGTGTTATCACGAGAAAACACCTTTGAAAGAAATTTAACTCTTGACCAGTGTCAAATCTTTCATACAATTTCCCTCCTTACACATATGCAACGAATTGTTGCGGTGATAACGGAGAGGAGAAAAAGAAAGAACACGAATGAATAACATCTAACTTGTGTGTGGCTTGTAAAAATGCTAGTTGTCCAAATGCAATTGTAAATTAGAAAAACCTTAATTTGGATGGGCACCTCGGTGGTGTAGTGCAACGGAATTTGAGCTAGCTTGGTCTAGGTTCGAATCCAGTCGACGGCAAAACAATTTTTAAATTAAAATTGGAATTATAGACGAAGCACCACTAAAAGGAATCTGATGATTGGTGTGGCAGCCATGAAATTGCAATAATTCCAGCCAAATCTAATACTCGGTGGTAGCCGACACAAGTGGTTGTTGTTCATTCAAAACCTTCAATTTTTTTTTATTTTTTTTTATGGGATGTAAACAATTGTGATTCGCGAAAAAAATTATTTAACATATTTTATAGAAAATTTGATTCTCTACAAGTTTTTAGCACAAATTTTTTTCCTAAGATCAAAAATGCGCGAGTTATAAGCAAATATCAAAATGAACATTAAAAACAAAATGGCGGCCAAATGACTCTAGGTACAGTTGTGCAAAATGTGGTTTTAGACTCGTGAACCAATACCCTATCGAATAGTGAAGTCAAACCTGACCTCGGATTTAGGTCCCAGTGAAAGTCTAACAGGACCGTACTATATCTGAAAAGATGCGGATATCAGAAGTCGATATCACGTTTTTCTTGAGCCAAGCTAAAACTTCCCTTATCGTCAAAAGTTTCGCCTGGAACACGCTGCAATGTCCTGGAAGAAGACTTAAATTTAGTCTATCTGAGTACACGCCTCCACCAACCACATTATCGGTTTTTGAACCGTCCGTTGTTGTCAGGTCAGACAACTCCCAAATGAAGGTTTGTTGACGTCTTTGCTGACCTGACTCAGCTTGTTGACGATAGGGCTAGCCACGAGGCAAGAAAAGTCTCGTTCTCGATCTCGCATGACGAGATTGCACTTACGCCCGATTGCACTTACGTCCCTTCTTCACAAGGTCATGGAAACGCTCATTAATTTCCAACTCAAGAAATATCTCGAAAAACGAAAGCTTCTCAATGACCAGAAGTACGGCTTTCGCAGCAATAGCTCCACTCCTGATCTTATGGTTTATCTCACCGAACAGTGGCAACAATCTTTACATCGTTTTGGAGAAATTAAGTTTATTGCGCTTGATATTTCAAAAGCATTTGATAGAGTTTGGCATCAAGCTTTCTTATCGAAAATGAGCGCATTTGGTATCGATGAATTTCTTCTTCGTTGGATTAGAAATTACCTTTCGGACCGTGCAATACAAGTTTTATTGGATGGTTTCAAGTCTGAAATCACTAAAATAAATGTTGTTGTGGCCAGAGGAACTATTTTGTCTCCGACTATATTTCTTTCATAAATAATCTCTTATCTGAAACGTTTAATCAATTAAACTGTTTTGCCGTTGATAGTACCCTCAGCTTTTCATATTCGGTTGTACTTTTAGATTCACATTCATGTTCATCGGATGTGGAACTTCCACGGCAGCGTATAATAACCTTCTCAAAATGCAATTATCCATGAGCGGCACGTGCATCGAGGAAACCAAACAACTTTCTGTTATCGGTATGTGTATAACAAACCATCATCAGTTTAAACTTGAGCCCAACTTCGGACCTCGGACGTACGGTTAAGTACAGAGATTTTTTCTTCAGTCGCACCTCACGAATGTGGAATACTCTCATTTCGGCATTCAAAACCAATGTGCATCGGTATCTCCTTCTAAATCCTGTCTTACTTACCTACTCACTCGTGCTTTGTTAAAAACATGTGCGCGTGAAATGTAGATAAAAAAGGGAAGGGTAACATTGTGGCGATATATTCGGGTGGCAATGGAACAGTGGATATAGTGTTTGACTGCTAACCTGGACGTGTGGGTTCGAGCCCCAGTCTAGGTTAGGTATCATTCTTTTCTATATTCCCCAGTTTCAACTGGATGCTATCCGTGGAAAAAAGAGATAATTAACATCTAATTCTAAATCTACTCCACTGTGCCAACAAAAATCTTTCCTTTCCTTCTATTAAGTTCTATTCCTTCTAACTAGTGCCGTGCATTGCATTTAAAATACCTGAGGTCTTACAGGCATATAGTTAAAATAATTATTATTATTATTCAAAAAGTAGACACCAATGTCAACAGTTTTCTTGGACAACTGTATCTTGGTTGGGCCGCTGAGTGAGTAAAAGGATTTTAAATCCTTCAACGTTCCTCTGTGTCGCTCAAAAAGACACACAGTAACAAATCATTTTTGCAGCAAGCGCTTGTGTTGTTTCTTAAGAGTTTAATAACGAATTGCCGAAGTCAAACGTAAACCTTGCTCCGTGCACATGGAAAAATGGCGATCAGAAAATATACATGAACAAACATATGAAGAAGTCGATAGTTGGAGATATCGGTGTGGAATTTTATGTTTCGACGCACGATTATACAGACAAACTTCGAAATTAACAGATCATTTTGTTTGCGCAACCATAGTAATAAAAATGTTAACAATGTAAGTGGAGCATTGCACGAACCGAATAGCTGGAGAAGTGCCAACTACTCACAACTGCTTATATATGGCCCGCAGATCTTTTATGAGTGTTCTGTGGTGGTGATTTTCAGCACCACGTTCCCAAATCCGTCGAACCAAAAGTCATCTACAATTAGGCATATTTTGTTAAGTTACTGTGAAATCCGTAGACCGTAGGATGATTTCCGTAAAAACTTTCAGAAAACGCTATCACTTTCATAGTATATGATTACCCAAAAAGTACTTTCAGAAGAACAGCTTCCTTGAAAGTAAAAAGCCGCTTTCAGAAAGCACTTTACTCTGATTGTGTGACTGCTCTCTGAAAACAATTTGTGTAGGAAAATTTCAAAATCGGAATTTTCAAAACGCTTTCGGAAAGCACTCTCCTTACAGTGTGTGACGGAATCTTTATTCTATTGAATGTTCCTTTAGCTTATGGTTATGACTTGAATTGGATTGAATTTAAAATAATATTTATGTAAATTTTTATAACATCCATATCAGATGCTCAGCGCGCAGCCTTTTTATAATAAAAGTTTTCAACGATACGGTCCTGTCTTATCTTCATCACAGTTTTTTTTTTGTAACCATATTTTTTTTCTACCATCTTCACGAAAGTTTTTCGGTTAGAATCCTTTGACAAGGGCTTCATTTGGTAGTGATGGTGATAATGATATGGTGCTAGGCTTGCATAGACTATTGGTGGGCATAGGGGCTATTGGTGGTGCAAAAAGGTGGCGGTTATTATGTTTCTAGCTTTCTTTTGTGTTTCGCCTTTCCTTCTTAAGAAGAAATTTGCCTTTAACAAAAGAAAAAGGCGAAAGGCATTTTAACATAATTTGTTTTAATTTTTTTTTTTCATTCTTATACATGAGCAAGAAGCTCTTCTAAGTTATGAGAGGATGGATGATAAGGGTTTCATTTTTTTTTTTTTTTTGTGATACAATGGTTAGAGATAAACAACATACTGAAATTTTATTTAAGGAAATTATTTTAGACTTAGGGTTTCTTGCAGCTGTGGTATAAAAGGTAAACAAAACAAATTAACCAAATAAAGTGGCTCATTTGTATCCTTTTTAACTTCACAATAACTTTGCTTGATTATGGTTAAAATAATTTGGATAAAGGTGTGTAGATATGAAGGTACCTTTAGCTACCTGTTAGAAAAGGGTTTTGAAAGTGGTTAAAAATAATGGAGATCTAAATGAAATTCACGACTGAAACGCTTGTACTTACCTACCTGATTTGTATATCAGTTCATAAATGTTATGATGATAGGTACATTCCTATTTGTAATTCATAACAGGAAAGAGGTCCGGAAGTCTTAGGAAACGGTTAAAAGAAGCTCCAAGGGATATAAGGCCCAAACCGAAGCCTACAAAGACGAGCAAGGGAAGATCGTAGTAGATTTGCATATTCAATACTGTGAATAGCAAGGGAAGATCGTAGTATATTTGCATATTCAATACTGTGAATATAGAAAGATCACTTCTGCAGAGTGTATACGGCGATGACGAATCTAAATCCGTTGATTGCTCCATTTGGATCCAACGTCGACAATCTTGCAGCAGGCGATGACTAGGTTAGGAGTATGCACCAGGTCACCGGTAAAATATGGTCGGAGGAAAGCATGCCCGATGAATGGAACTTCAGCATTATTTGCCCGATTCTCAAGAAAAGAGATCCTCTAAACTGTGCCAAATACAGAGGAATCTGTCTCCTTAACATCGCCTACCAGATATTTTCAATGCTCCGGCCCGAAAAATCTTTGAATCTACCCCCGTGAGCCGGTGCGGCAAAGGAAGATGGCAAAACCGGTCACGCAGACAAAGTGGGAGAGGACTTGAACCAATATGGTGTGCGAAACTAGAGACAGCTAGCAAGGGACAGAGCTTGTTGTTTGAGGCCCTGGTCCACAACGGACTGTAGTGCCATAATTTTATGGACTCTTTTGTTTCTAAGTCCTCAAGACAAATGGAACAAACTTGTCATTTTTCATCCAAGTACCAGTTTTGGGATACCTAGGTGTTATGGTCAAAACTCCATACCTTTCTCTTCCCATGAAAAAATCACCCTTTCATCATCGATATTTTTATGGACTCTTGTGATCCTTAATACTCATGCCAAATTGAATATTTTGTTTTTTAGTTTACTTTATTTATAATAATTGTAATAATCATAGTAAGATAAATCTTCTGAAGTAATGAAAGTTTTACACTGTTTAACTGAAAATAAAGTCATCTCTGGATAAAATGAACAATAACTTTTCACTTCTGCGCACCACCTGCTATGGGTTCTTCCTCTGCTGCGTACACCATCGGTGTTGGAATCGAAGACTCGTCGCTCGTCGGGCAGGTGCGTTGCTGTTCATGCGCTCTACGTGCCCCAGCCATCTCAGCCGCTGTATTTTCAGCTTCTTGACCAGTTCAACGAAAATTACACGAAGAATCTTCCTCTCAAAGCACCCTAGCAGATTTTCATCCGATTTTTTTCAGTGTCAATGCTTCTGCCCCATAGAGCAAGACCGGGATGATTAGGGCCTTGTATATAGTCCTCCTGGTTCTCTGAGAGAGGGCCTTACTACTTAAATGCCTTCTTAGAGAAACAGCGGTTGGCAGGAGTAATTTTTCGTTTGATCTCTGCACTGATGTCATTTTTCGAGGTAATAGTGGATCCAAGGTGTCCAACGTGATATTTTGCCGAGTTGACGATATTGAGATTGCTTCTTGGTCTTGTCCTCATTAATCGCCAATCCCATTTTATACTACGTTTTCATTAGAGCTGAAATGAGGTAATTTAGAAATTTGGTAAAAAAGTGTTTTCATTATATTTCATTTTGAATTTGGAATGGCAGTTAGCCGTTTATTTTTGTTTTTTCTCTTTCTGTTTTATGTTGTTGAGTATAGTGTATTGATATTTTCATACAAAAGCTTTTAAGAGCTTTTAAACTGATTCCCGCTGGATGCATTCACCTAATTTCCAACCTAATTTCGTGCAAATGAGGTTGAAATTACCTCATGCCGAAATGTGATTTTGTATGGGAAATTAGGTAATTTCGGATCTCATTTGGAAATTTGCAACGAAATTACCTCATTTGGCCCAGTGAAAACGGCATATTAACCGCCTCCGATTCAATGCTCGCAAATGCGCCTGTCACAGCTCGCTTCATTCTGCCGACACAAGCATTTAAAAGGACTTTTGATAAATTGTACCGCTGGTGTTGGCTTGTTTGTTTCGTACAATTGATTTAAGAACGGTGTTAAATAGGTTGCATGATAACGCGTCGCCTTGCCTCAATCCTTTCTCAACATCAAAGGAATCGGTGGTGTTCTTACCGATTTTGACGGAGCAGCGAGATTTCTCCATCGTCATTCTGCACAAGTGGACGAGTTTGGCAGGGATGCTGAGATATGACATAGCTTTGTATAATTCGTCCCTTTTCACGGTATCATACCCGACTTTAAAATCGATAAAGAGGTCGTCGATCTGGAATTCCTGTTTTTTTTTTTTTTTTTCTTAACTCTGTCGGAGTGTGAACATTTGTTCGACACGGTTGACTTGCCTGGTCTAAAAACACACTGGTATGGACCGATCAGATCAATGGAAAAAGGTTTTACGTCATACAGGATAGCCGACAAGATTTTATAAGCGACGTTTGTGGGTGGGGCAGACTATACCGAGGTTCCATTCATCGGGCATACTTTCATGCGACCAAATTTTGTAGATGAGTTGGTGTATGCTCCCAACCAATTCGTCTCCCGCTGATTTAAATAGTTCGGCTGGTAAGTCATCCACACCAGCAGCCTTGTACGACTTAAGTTTGGATATCGGCAGTCGCACTTGGGTTAGGTCGGGTGGACGGAACTGTTGGCCATCATCGTCCAAGTTGAATAGAGTATTCTGCCTACTAGCGGAATCTTGGCTGTCTTCGCCGTTAAGCAGTCCATATTCCCACTCTCTGTCCTCTCCCCACCAAAAAACACCCGTGGAACAAACAGATATTTATGTGGACCGTTTTGATTCTTTATTTTTATGGTAAATCTATAGCTCCCAGCAAGTTTCATAAAAAAAATTGTAAAATAGCAAATTTAAGCATTTTTCCAATGTATATACAGATGTCTTATTATACGGCCCCTATTTGAAAATATTTGTTTCCTCAACAATTCTATCTCAGCTACAACTTGAGTGAATTTCATTAAATTCGGTCAAGGAACAACAAAGCTAAATTTTTTGAATTCAATAATTGCTTGAAAACATTTTAATTCAAATTATGACGCTTCTTTACGTTCAACTGGATAGAATCTCTTATGCTAAAAGTACACGGTATGTCAAATGCCGCATGTGTATGCAACACTGACGTCACCAAAAATAGGTGAATTTTTCCCGCATGTTTGGATTTTGCGAATATCGACACAAGCAACAAATGTGCTGAGTACAAATATGCTGAGTACACACATGCAAATTATGTCCCAAAAGTAGCATGGTTTCCATGCTGCATGAGTGCCCTACATGTGTTGTTATCGCATGCATATGCGAGCGAAAAACATTGCAAGTACACCGCATGCGGCAAACAGCATGTATACCACATGCACATTGGCACAATGTCGCATATAAATGCAGCTTGTGAGTACACGACATGCAAGAAAACATTGAAATAGTGGATTTTTCGTTATCTTGTATTAAAATGTCGAAAGGAATGTGAGCAAGTGAAAAAATACAAAATCATGTGTCATAATGCATGGAAAAGTAGAATTCTGAATCGTTTTGAATGAGTTGAACGTATACTTACTTCACGTGCTTTCTGCTGAATGTACGAAATAATCATACATATATGCTTAAGATATTTGCTTGCAAGAAAACGAGAATACATCCATTGTGCACTTACATGAAATGAACTGTGATCTTTTTATTTTCTTAAGTATCGTTGGTTTTATTGTCAAAGCAAAAATGAAAGAAAATCTGAAAATATCGTATTTCTTGTATTTTTTGTACATCGGATTTCATAAAGTTTTTTTTTTTTAATCCATCGACATCGTAGCCACCCTTCAATAAAATTTCAATGTTAATGGCATTACAGATGGAGGGCGAACTATATTTTGACTACAGCGTGTTTTGAAATCGTGTTTTTCCGGAGCGAAGAATAAAAATCTAAAATGTTCGGAATTTTTGAAGTTTTTTAATCCATCGACATCGTAGCCATCCTTCAATGGAATTTGTATGCTAATAAAATAACAGATTGGCGACAACCTATATTTTGACATATCGAGAATATTTTATTTCAAAAGTAAGCACGTTGCCCTAAAATCATATTTTTCCGGAGCAAACAAATAAAAAGCGAATATATTTGGATTCTTACAGGTTTTTAATTCACTTTCATCGCAAACTAATCAAAAATATTTCGTTCCAAATGTCAGCAGGTTGCCTTAAATAACATTTTCCAAAGCAAAAAATTAAATCCCAATAAATTTGTATAAATTTCTAAGTTTATCTAAATCTTAGCTTTTCATTGAAAATTGACAATTAACAACTTAACAGTCTGGAAATTGCGACTTGAAATAAACAGTTATATAACAGAATTCATGCCGCATCTGTGAAAAAATGCGGTAGCAAAAATTTGTGCTAGAGCATGCTTCGGACATGATGCATGTAGCATGAGCATGCAACAATCGAGGAAATGTCCTTTTTGATCACATTGAGCTTGCGCCGAGCGAATACACAACATGCAAAAATGCCGCACATTTACATGCGGCATTGATGCCACATGTAGTCTGCATGTGCATGTTCCCTACATTCAGCCGTCATTAAAATGCCGAGTACACAGCATGCGACTATTGGGACGCATATCTGACGTCAAAATGACGTCACGCCGCTTGCGATTGCGTCATTTTATATGTTGTGTACTCGTAGCATTACGGAAGTCGTTAGTTTTTGTTAAAAACATGTAATGATAAGCTAGGATGTTAGGTATAAAGCTACGAATACACGTCATGTAAAATGACGCATTTGCATGCGCCGTGAAGTCATTTTGACGTCAGATATGCGTCCCAATAGTTGCATGCCGTGTACTCGGCATTTCTGTGACGGCTGCATGTGGTGAACATGCATATGCAGACTGCATGCGGCATCAATGCCGCATGTAAATATGC
This sequence comes from Melangyna quadrimaculata, assembly GCA_949320155.1. NCBI lineage: Eukaryota > Metazoa > Arthropoda > Insecta > Diptera > Syrphidae > Melangyna > Melangyna quadrimaculata. The sequence goes on along the minus strand of OX439483.1, from coordinate 204,414,878 downwards.
GGCATTTTCGCATGTCGTGTACTCGCTCGGTGGATGCTGAATGTGATCCAATGTGACATTTTCTTGATTGTTGCATGCACATGCAACATGCCCCAAGCATACGCTAGTTGAATTTCTGCTGCCGCATTTTTTCATAGATGCGACATAAATTCTGTCATATAATTGTTTATTTCGAGTTGGTAGCGATCTAAAATTGTAGCCAGAGTTCAAGAAACGCATTTTCGAGACTGTTAAGTTGTAAATTGTCTTTTTTCATTAAGCTGCAATTTCGATAAATATAGAAATTTATAATTCCAAATTGAGATTTAATTTTTTGCTCTGGAAAATGTTATTTCAGGGCAATCCGTTGACATTTGGTACGAAAAACTTCCGATATAGTTTGCGATGAAGGTGGATTAAAGACCTATAAATATCTGAAAATATTGCCTATTTTTTAGCTCCGGAAAATATGATTTTAGGGCATCGTGCTTACTTTAGAAACGAAATATTCTCGAAACGTCAAAACATATTTTGTCCCAATCTGTAATTCCATTTGCATTCAAATTCTATTGAAGGATGGCTACGATGTCGATAAATTAAAAAAAAATATGAAATCCGATGTATGTACAAAAAATCTGATAATTTAAGATTTTCTTTACTTTGACAATAAAACTAACGAAACTTAAGAAAATAAGAAGATGACCTTTCACGTAAGTGCACCATGGATGTCTTCTTGGTTTCTAATAAGCAGATATCTTAAGCATACATAACTTCGAACTTTTGTACTTTTTGCAAAAAGCTGGTGAATTTGGTGAATTTAGCCTGTATATGTATGTAAGTTCAACTGATAAGGATTTAGAAATCCACTTTTCATTGCATTATGACACTTGATTTTGTATTTTTTTCTCTTGGACACATTCCTTTCGATATTTTAATAATAATATTAATACAAGTTAAGGAAAAATCCACTATTTTAATGTTTTCTCGCATGTCGTGTACTCTCAAGCTGCATTTATATCTTTGAGTATATATAATATGGAGTGCTCGTTTACATTCCAAAAACGTAACCATTATAGGGAGCTCGGTAATCTATGCGCTTATTCAATTTTCAATATAGAGAGCGTTTTTACAACAACACCGTCATAGCTGCAGCTGTCAAAAGACCCTCTCTATATTGAAATCACGCCCCCTATCACAGGCTCAAGTACTACAATGCATTAGGGATAGGAACGAGCACGCCATATTATATATACTCAAAGATTTATATGCGGCATTGTACCAACGACGCACGCAGTTTCCCGCATTCCGTGTACTTGACATGTTTTTCACTCGCATATGCATGCGACAAGAATACATGTAAGCCACACATGCAGCATGCAAACATGCGACTTTTGGGACAGATTTTGCACGTCGTGTACTTAGCATATTTGTTGCATGTGGCGATTGCCCCATAATCCGAACATGCGGCAAAAATGCACCTATTTTCGGTGACGTCAGTGTCGCATACACATGCGACATTTAACATGCCGTGTACTCTTAGCATAAATCAACAATATTATTTTTTGGAAATTTATTTAACTCGTTTAACTTTCCGTGCATAACCTTCCAGTGAAATTTCAGTTCCATACCTGCACTTCACAAAGATATAATTTCCTATAAGGCGTTTTCAAGATATACATAGTTTCAAAAAAAATTTTTTTTTCAAAATGTGTGTAGACACAATTCTTACAACCATGTCATATTTTTGTTTAGTCAGGAATGAGATGACTCATTTACGGATTAACCTACCAATTCTAATCATGCAACTACGTTCTATCCCCTAAGTTTTGCAAGAATAAAATATCTGCCGACCAAGTTCATAAAATACAATCACACAAATTGAGCCCTAACCACACTTTGTAAAAAAAGACCCCTTACAATTTCCTTGTTGATAGCTTTTCCCGGTTAACTTTGAGCACTGTGTTTATCATGTTCTGTTCACCTCATGTGCCTTACTTAACACACGCCAATACAAAATAATAGATATCAAAGGTTATTGGTTTTATTCTACAGAAAAAAGTCCCAAAACATGACAAATTTTTCTCGCACATTTTCACTAGTATGTACCCAAAACACGTGTCACAAAAATAAATTGTCTGGATTTACTTAATTATATTAGGTATAGGTAGGTATATTATGCTGCAGGCAATCTTCTAAATCAAAATTCCTTTTGTATAGAAGTTGCTTGAACAGCAAAAAGGAAAAGAGACACGATAAAAAATCAACCACTTTAACTTGAGAAAAAGTTTACCCAAAATTCAATCAAAGTCCGAGTCAATTTTCCTTAACCCAACGAAAACTCCGAGACACACACACATTTCTATGAATTTTTCATCAAGTTTCAGCATCAAGGGACTCCCTGTCGCAATCAAAGATCAATTCTCGTCAATCTAATTTCGGAAGGCTACGACCATCCCACCATATTCTCTTTTTATGGAGGTTGATGTTTTCTTATTCTGGCTTACCTTTGGCCGTTTTTAATGGTTTTGGTTTGTCATAAATCACCGGCTATGGCTACTACTGATGAGACTGAGAGTGTCCCTGCACTGGTTTCGAGGCTTAATTTAGAGGTCATCTAGAATTCATTGTCAATCTTTACACAAACGTGTGTCCTACCCATAGCACTGACACATATACATAGCTTGTGAGTGTGTGTGCCTGCTATGATAGTGCTTCAACTTCAGTGCCTGTGTGCGTACATTTGAAAGGACTTTTTCGACACCATTTATGGAACCCCTTGGCTAATAAAATGCAAATGGATTTCTTTATAATGTAAGATTTTACGTACGTGTGGAGCAAAAGTTGGTTAACTTCAAGAGCATAATAAGAGGCTTGGAATGAAAAATTCAATGAGACGGGATTGTAAAATATAAGTATGAGTTTAAGGAAAAAGTCTACGTACATAACATCGCCATTTTATCGATGCTTATTCAAAGCTCTTGTCGTTAGACTATATTCCGCATAAATAAATTATTTTATTCATGATGGAGGAGTAAGTATACGCAATTTGAAGGCATATGTCACCCTTTTCAGTGTCATTTGCTTTCAAGAATTTAAAGTTGTAGAAATGATGCGAGTAGCTGTTAACTGGTCCTCAAGATAAAATTTTTAGGTGAAATCCCACTTGAATTTGAATTGTGTTGATATTTGTGGAACTGTCTCTCACTTTGATGTTCCTCGCCCCAAACAAAAGCATATTTGATAGTGACAATGTCATTTCATTGAATTCATAAACGTCAAAAAAAAAACTATGCATCGCTGATGCTATAGAGTTTTTTGCGAATCTGTCAAACACCCATAGTGACGGCTAGCAATATCCAAAATATTCCTATGCAATTGACAGTCCCCACGCAGTGCCTGACACCTGTCACTTTTGGCTTCGTAAAAAGCTTTATTGGGCGATGTTGATTCGCAACGCAGCTGATGTTGATCCAATGCATCAGTGAAATAAAATGCGCATCATTGGATTCAAGTTTGCTACCTTAACTTTACACAAAACGTGATTGGAAAAAATAATTGTGCATCATTATTGAAACGATGCGTTGGTGAATGAGACATTTTGAATTAGCAAAATAGCAATAATTGTATAGTGAAATAGAAATGTCTTCATTATTAACAGTAAATCGAGGTTATTTCCAGTTGCCCTATAGGTACGAAGAAATTGTTCGTTATTATTTATTTTGAATACAAACACATGCAAATGTTCAGTATTTTATAAGTTGTTCATTATTTGTTCAGTATTTTCCACTTTTTTATACTGATCTCTATAATACACTGGATAGCGCTTTCATACAAGAAAGTTGACGCCATTTGAAGACTGTTATAAGGTACAATGGTACAAAATATAATTGTTTTATTTATAACAGTATAATACTACGTTTTCATTAGAGCCGAAATGAGGTAATTTCGAAATTTGGCAAAAAACTGTTTTCATTATCAAATTAGCTAATTTCATTTGACAATTCATTTCGTTTTGAATTTGGAATGGCAGTTAGCCGTTTATTTTTGTTGTTTTCTCTTTCTGTTTTATGTTGTTGAGTATAGTGTATTGATATTTTCATACAAAAGCTTTTAAGAGCTTTTGAAACTGATTACCGCTGGATGCATTTACCTAATTTCCAACCTAATTTCGTGCAAATGAGTTGAAATTACCTCATTTCGAAATGTGATTTTGTATGGGAAATGAGGTAATTTGGATCTCATTTGGAAATTTGCAATGAAGTTACCTCATTTGGCGCAGTAAAAACGGCATATAACTCTGTTTTTCGAAATGACAACAACTTGAAAAATAAGTCAGTTCAGAGATCTCTCCATCTAGATCGGAACACAATTACCTACATTTTTTTTTTATTTTTGTTGTCAAAAAATAGTGACTTAAATATTTCAAAGCAATATTATTTTAATTTTTCGCCTCAAGAACTCAAATTTTCAGAAAAAAACGTTTCTTTTGTCTTTTTACTGAGAAAATCTGTATAGTTTTCTCTCCTCCTCAATCTCAGGAACGTGAACAAGCCTTTCTTATTCTTTTGCTGTCACTTCACTCACTGACCTGCTATACCCGGACTGCTACGAGCCAACTTCACGATGGTTCCATTTTTAAAAATCGATAGACTAGGGGAAATTGGCGCAAAGCGGAAAACATGGTGAAACTTTATAAGCCCATGACGTTTATATGGACTTAAGGCTACATTTAGATTTTCGGTGTTATGCACCGTTTAAATTAATCGTTGTTGGTCGTATATACGAATTAATTTTCTCGAAAACGATTCTGTTGATATTTTTAATTTTTATTTGCGATATATAGAAAGTATATATAGAACTAACTTATGGATTCAAAACATTCGGCGTTGATGTGGACACTCTCCTTTATGACCATATAAATACATTTTGACAGGTGAATGTTTCTCCGCCACGTTGGTGTGGCCACTCGTAATTATAAGTACACTCTACTTTTTTATTAAAAAATATTTGTTGTACGTTTATGTTAACAGTACTTCCATAGAACCACTTTAAATATTTTGGACTTTAGACTTAGATTAACCGATTAAAATAGTTTTGTTATATTACAAATTCAACAACGTCAACGGCAATCTCTTACGAGCCTTTTTTGAAAAGTTATCGCCATATAAAGACTTTTAGTGTTTGGGTTAAAAAAAAAAGATTAAGTTTGAATCAAAATATCTCTGCAACCAGACCCCACACAATGTTCTAGTTTTGAGCTATGGATAGCTCTCGAAAAACTGATTAAGCGATTTTTAAGTTACTTATGCCGATGCTCCTAAAAAGTATAAGTAATTATGCAAATCAAAATTTTCAAAAAAAATGATTTTTTTGATTTAAAAAAAAAAAAAATGCAATTATTTTTTGAAATTATAATTTTATCTGGTCACTTTGTGCTAGTAGGCACTGTGTCACTTTTAATCGGTGTAACCAACTTCAACGCAACTTTTGTATGGGAACGACGATCGACTTGCAGTCCAGGTACATAGTGGGCCGACGTTTTTTGTTTGCTTGGATAGATGTCAAATTAGGTACCAGTGTACCGTATGACCCTGATTAGATTGTGACTGCTCACTTCGTAGTGAGCAGTCACTGCGTGTGAACTCTCATAGAATATATGGGAATTATGAACTAATTGGAACAAAATACAAGATTTTGAAAATAAAACATGACTGCTCACTACAAGATTTATGTTTTCTTCTTGACTGCCCCCTTCGTTTCGCCCTCACCGAGTTCACCTACAAACTGCCGTCACTACGCGCTTAGCAGTCACAATCTAAACAGGGCATATGTCATCTTCAAATGGAGTCCAAGGAAAACTGTTATACGTATAGGGAATCCACTATTATTATAGAGATCAGTGTTCATACGCTGCCGTTGAAGTTCCACATCCAAAACAGATGGATGTGATTCTAGAAGCGAATATTAAAGGCTGGGGTACTGTCGTCGGCAAAACAGTACAATGGATTAGAAGTTTTAGACAGCAGATCATCAATGAATATGAGGGCGAGGGTCATAGGCACGGAGCCCTGGCTCTTATTTTGTGGATTTCAGACCTTAAGCTATTCAATATGACATGAATTTAACGGATAACGGTCCGTAAGGAAATTTATAATCCAAAGAAGAAGAGATTCATCGATACCAAATGCGCGCAATTTCGATAAGAGAGCTCAGTGCCAAACTCTATCAAACGCTTTTGAAATATCAAGTTCAAAAATCTTACTTTCTCCAAAACAATGTAAAGATTTGTTACACTGTTCGGTGAGGTATACCGTCAGATCACCATTGGACGAAAGCCGTACTGCCGGTCATTAAAAAGCTTTCGTTCCTCGCAATATTTCTTGAGCTGGTGATTAATCAGCGTTTCCATGACCTTGAAAATAAGGGACCTAGGTGCAATTGCACCTTAGTCCTTAGGGACTCGCTGGACAAAAGATGTTTTTCATTCACAGCACAATAGGGTAGCTGATGGAAAAGCTTCCACAGTGCAGTGATTGCCTTGCCAGCGTTGAAGAAAACCTCTGCAGAACAATGAGAGTGATACGATATGGTCCAGCGAATTTGTGTTTATCGAGATCTTTCAGAACTCTAGCAACTGCACGAGAGCAAGATGTGCCCCATTTGCATTGAAATTAATGAAACCTACTTACCATAGACT